>RJWT010004022.1:0-11564 GCA_004365215.1 Cuniculus paca
TATTCTCATTTTTGTTGACAGTGCATGGATACTTTAAATATTAGGAGAATAAAATAATTAAGACATGTTATGCACATAAAACAACTCCCCACAATGAAAGTCATCATTGTATACTGCAACCATGTACTAGTAAAAAAAATTTTTAAAAAAAAAAAAGAACAAAGGGCCTCCAAACCATTGATAAATGCCTATGTATGCTCAGAATCAGTGGGGATGGACAACTCCATATAATATTTATGATGATTACCTGAATTGTGTCATTTTTAAAACTTGGGAAATGGGTAGCATTTTTGCCTGTTAAGAAAAACTTTGCAGAGAATTAGCAACAAGGAAACTTTTCATCTTTCATGGATATCATCTGATCCCAGCTACTGAAAGCTAAAGGAATATAATATGAAAAATAAGAATAGATGTGTCAAGGAAAAACACGACACGGCAATACAGATACTGTGTGTTTGTTGTATCAAGTTTATATTCAAATGTCAAGAAACTTCATACTTCCTGCTGAACTGTCAAATCATTCTTGTAACAATTTTTCCAGAGACAAAATGTCAAGAAGTGATGGTGTAATACTAGTGATGGTATTCATCCAAAAAGACCCAAGTATGTTGTCTGAACCCTTTTGGTGCTTCTGTAAGCAAACAGAAAATTTACTTCAAATATCATCATGAAAATTGGACAGCATAACCTCTATCTTCATTCTCTATGACTCTCAAATAAATATTTATAGTTCTATAGTGATGCTTCCTGGATAATAGAAGTATTTCATTATCAATTACCTTAGCAATGATAAAATTCACATTTTTGAGTTGGAAAAAATGAAAGTCAGAGAGATCAAGTGACTTGTCCAATGTCATCAAAATGATCTTTAGAGGGGAGAGTATCCTTTTAACTTAAAGCTTAGTGCTTCACTTTATACTACAACATGAAAAACTTTATTTTCCAAATGTAAAGGTGACTTTTATTATTTTAAATTGAAGACTTGTTAAGATAAACACAAAACTATTTGTTTATATAATTTTTTTGCTATTTTAAAAACGTAAAATGTGTAAGTTTGGGAACACATTCAAAGAAATTAGATAGTCAAGTACATGATGCAGAGGCACAAGCCTATTCCAGTGATTTTCAAATAAACACTGGTCATTCGTTTTATTTAAAGTGTTTATGAATAAGTATAGAACTAGAAAGTTGGTCAGTGTGTCAGTAGTATGGTTTTAAAACTGTTATTTGGAATTTTTGTAGAAAAATACTATTTAAAAGCAAGACTAGGTTGTATTTCTTTCTGCCTAAGGCAATACAGTAAACAAGAGTTGAAGTCATTGAGTCTTCAGGTATTTATGGAATATCAATGCTTCCTCTATTTATGGTAACATAAATGCACAAGATTCACTTGATTCGTTTGGTACTAATTGGGTCCATACAATAGTGAGTTAATATTTTGTTCTTCCTTTTCTTGACCAGTGTACAACATACATTAAGAAAAGCATGTAAGCTAAGATATTGATATCAGACTACAAAATACTTGATTATTTATAGAGGATTGGAACATAGATAAATTAGTAATACAGTCCTTCTCTCCAGAGATTTTGCATATCCCTTTGAAGGATGGCACTCTTGGGGTTGAGGTCATGAGTAAAGCAACCTGGAAGAAATTCTTATGCAGCTGCTTGTTCTAAGAAAGTATGTGGAAAATAAGCAGGTGACTTCAATTTACAGTGTCATTACTCACCTCATACCTGACACTGTCCTAGCACACACTCATGCCATGCACAGAGTTATGTTCCCACATGCCTGATATTCGAACTACAGTATGTCAAAACAGATTTAGAGAAGAAGGTGTTGGCTGATAGATGGCATGTATTCATTTTAAGTAAAGATGGGACCTCAGTTTCCCTATGACAGCTGAACCTTGTGGATCTCTCTCTCTCTCTTTCTCTCTCTCTCTCTCAAAAGCTGATACTGTCAAAACTTGAGATTTGGCCAACTAAGCATGTTGGCCACTTGACAAAGAAAAGGCATTTTATTCCTTAACCATTTTTACTATTTTGCTTTCAATTAACAACAAAAATATTCAGTGTATTCATGGGATAAACATGATAAAGTGTAAAAGTATATTCAGCCAAGCTAGTGAACATGTCTATCACTTCTCCAGCTTATTTTTGGAGGTGATGCTATTACACATTATTCTCAGAGAAGACAAAAAAAAAAAGTAAGTAGAATAACTGTGTAATACAGCCATCCTACTTCTGTCATCCGAAGAAACTGAAATGAAAATGTTAAAAGAATATTTGTATTCATGTTCAACTCAGTGTGATTTACAACAGCCAAGATACAGAAGCAACCCAAGCGTCCATCAGTGGATGAATAAGGAACATGTATATGCACAATGAAACTTGATCAGACTTTTAATAATATTTTATTAACACACACAAAGAATTTATTTATAGTTGCATTTTCTACCAAAATATAATAGAAAGAATTTAGACCAAATATTTTTTTTTACATAACACTGGTCATATAATTTTCATGTAATTATATTTTTTTACATGACAAATATATTTTTTTACATGACAAATTTTTTTTTACATGACACTAGTCATATAATTTTGAAAGCAGTAAAATAAATTTATAAATTATGGAATTGTCTCTAATTTTCAGGCTAGCATTGGAGTTCTCTAGATGTCTTCATCTTACCCTGGACCTATCTCTGATGTTACATATAATATTCTCAAAACTAATGTTTTTATAAAATGTATTTTGTGCTACATAATAATAGAGTTTAAAACAACAATTCTTAAATGAACTTTATTGACATAAGTTTCAAGTACCAAAAAAACACAATTTCTAATATGCTATTTTAAGAGTTTTGATATGATATATATATCATACATCCAACATCCTTAACTACAATTAAGGACTACAATGTATTCTTGTCTGTGAGGTTAATAAATTTAGATAAAAGATCAATCTTTTATCATCTAGGGTATATGATCTTAGAGATTTATCAGGGTAAGGTTTCTAAAAACTCCCTGAATTGTATGCAAAAAATATACAAATATACACGTATATTTTCACACAAAAATATTAATATATATATATTCATGTATTTCCAGAGTCCCCTGTGTCCTCAGCACTACTCTGCATCATGATTGCTGAATTAAAACACATGTAGTTTGATTTTTGCCCATTGTCTTTTGATGTCATATGTGGGTTAATTTATGAAGTAGTTACGATTTAATAGCTTGGGTTGTACTGCTTACAGGACAATGAGTATTTGACTTTTTATGTTTCTAAAGCAATTTGCAATTTTTGTGTAAGCAGAAAAATATAGACGACAGAAACTGAGTAAGGATGTCCTCTACAAAAGAAACTGTGCTTTATGGTTCTACATTCTTTCTTTTAATAGTAACCCAAACTTGAAAGATCTGATACAGTTTTAACCAACAATATCTCTAAAACAAAAAGTTGTATATTTAAAATGTTTTGTTTTCTCTCTGACCTCTAAAGTTTTGGGCATTGCATTCATAAAAATGTGCACATTTGCAGTTACAAATCTTCAAAGAGAGACTGGGGATTTAGGTCAGTGGAACATGTTCTGAGTTCGATTTCTGGTACCAAAAAATTAAAAAAAAATAAGTAAATAAATCTACAAAAAACTGACTTTAGTGATTTTCAGTGAGTTTAAAGTATATACAAGTTGTGTCTATACTAATATCATATGAGTTTTCCTATAGGAAATAGAAAGTAATAGTCATTTTAGTTCTTAAATAATTTCTTTGAATATTCATTTTAAATGCTTTTTAAATCTTGAAAATAACATGTTTTTCTCCTTTTATGTAGGCAACAATAAAATAACTACTTCAGATGGTAGAAAAAGACCTCAATATTGCAAAGAATTCTCCAAATATTTTTGATGCCCTGCAATAGGAACAGAAAATTATATATTGTCTTGGTTACTTTTCTCTCATTGCTGATACAAAATACCAGGCACTTGAAATGAAGGAAGGAAAGATTTATTTACCTTACAGTCTTTGGAGGTTTCAGTCCATACTCAACTGGTTTCAAGGCAGGGTGGCATGGCTAAGTGGCAACCATTCATGGCAGCGGCAAGTGACAATACCAAAAAGGACAAAAGAGAAAAACACGCCTCATTCCCTCCCTTACATTGCATGCCTACTACCTACCTGGGGGCGTGTATAGTTCTCACACTGCTAATCCCAGCACTAGACAACAAACCAACCATAAACGCTAGATTTAGCTGTCTCCATGAGGCTTTGGGGGAACACCCAGGAACAAACCATAACACATATGAAATGGACTCAGTGTTTCACAAAAAACTGAGATCAGTGGAAAGAGCTAAAATAAAATATTGACTTGACCAGAGTCTGGCTTCTTTTTACCTTTCTGAGATAATCTTTTCTCTGGGAAAGATTGCATGCTTGACTGTTACTTCTAGGCAACCTTTTAACACCTGACTTTTTCAAGGCAGGAGACCTTCTGACATGAATCATTCAGAGTAAATGATTAATTGAGGCAAGAGTAGGTACAATTATTTTTCAATCCATGTGCTACTTTATTAATACTATTATTTTTGTTAACTGCTCTTGCTGCTGTTATTTTTACTTACGCATTAGAGAAATTTCATACATGCTAGCACAATGACATATGACCATAAAGATGAAAATTAAACAAGAAGGCAGGGCTTGTTACAAATGATTAACATGAGGGCTGAGAATGTAGCTTAGTAGCTTAGTGGCATAAGTGCCTACCTAGCAAGTGTGAGGTTCGATTCGCAATGCCAGAAAAAAAAATACAACCAAAAAAAAGAAATGATTAATGTGCAAACTATTGTTTATCCATGTCTATTTCATACTGTTCCAAAGACTGATCAGTCAGTATATACAAGTAGAAAAGAGCATACTACTCTTTGGGCCTGTCTTGGTCAGAGTTTAAAAACTTGGTACAACTATGCAGCTCCCTACTCTAAACCTATTAAGTCAGATTTTTCAAAACTGAAAACAAGAAGATACATTCTTGTAGAGATTTATACATACTAATTTATGCTTCTGATCTAAAAATAATGGCATGATGGTGTGTAAACTACATAATATTCTTAAAATTGGGTCATGTTGGGAATGAAAATTAGATATTTAACTTTTAACTTGTGTTTCTGGGAGTCTAGTCATTCTCAATTCTAAGTGCACATTGCAATTTCTTCATGAAAGAATTAAAGTTGACATATTATAGGAATACCTGTACCCATGTGTATTGCAGCAAAATTCACAATAATTTAGGTGTCTATCAGCAGAGGAATGGATAAAGAATGTATGGTATATTTACACACTTGACTATCAGTCCACCATAGAAAAGAATAAAATTATGTATTTGCAGGAAAATTGATGAACTGAAGATCATCATGTTAAGCAAAATAAACCAAACCCAGAAAGATGTTTTGCATGTTGTTCTAATCTGTGGAATCTAAAAAGATGAAATAAAAGTAGAAAAAAAACATCAGAGAAGAGAAAGGGCATAAAAGGAAGGACGAGTGGCGTATAAGGGAGGGTACTGGAGGTTTGAATGCTATCAAAATATATGCATGTATGAATCTACCACATCAAAAGTAAGTACTTTGAAAGTTAATAGCACTAGTAAAAATATACCTTAAAATGTAAAAGAATTCAGGAGCTCGTAAAGCATTCTGTTGTATAGTTATCCAGAATAAACATTTTTATAGTTTCCCAAGTGAGAAACATTATCCAAGGTGAGTTATTCAGCATATAATTAACAATATAAGACTTTTGCTTTTCTTCATCTTACTAGATAATTCTGGTTTTGTATGAGTGTTACAATTTATATCTGTATTTTCCTTTAGGGAAAATGGATAATCTAGATAATGTTTAGTCATATTTTGTTATTAATAGTGCTTCATGATAGCTTACTATTTATTCATATATTGCTGGTGTGGTGATGCACACTTGTAATCTCAGCACTTGAGAGGCTGAGGTACAAGTATTGCTGCGAGTTCAAGTTCAGCCTGAACTGTATAGTGAAGCTCTGTCTCAAAAAGACAAAAAAAAAATTCTTAAGAATCTAAGTATGCGTTTAATGACTGTTACCTGTACAATAAATTACTTGGATTTTACACCTCATTTTTAGTGCCTAGAGAATAAGGATAAAGCTAGTTGTTATAATTAAGTCTTAGCTATGTAAAAACCCAAACACAGAATTTTACTTTTTCTATAAAAGTATTAGGTGATAATTCAGTCAGATAATATTGAACTTCTTATTCACCCAGGAACTCAAAATTGTTGAAGACACTATTTTAAGCAACATATAAATTCAAGATAACTCTGCCCATTTGGTTTTTCTCTCTTCAAAAGTGAAAGTGCCTGATAAGTCTGTATTACAGTGTGGAAAATCTGTACATTAATATCATTCACATTTCATAACTAGAATTGATAAGCATATCTAATTAAAATGAAGGTAAGAAATATGATCTTTATTTATTTATTTTTGGTACTGGGGATTGAACTCATGACCTCGCGCTTAGCCAGGCAGTCGCTTATGCTGCTGAGCTAAATCCCCAGCTCTAGAAATATGATCTTTCTGTGTAAACAAGAATAGCACAAAATAACTAGCAACTTCTGTGACAGTCTAAACTTGTTCTGTATCCTTTTCCCCATCAAACACATTCTCTAACCTCCCATTGAAGATAAAATAACACACAGCTCTAGCCACAGTTCTATTCAGTACATAGGATCTCAGTTGTATCTTCTCAATACAGTCCCTTTGAGCTTCCTCTGAGAGTTAAAAAAAAGATTGGCCCATGCCACAGCATATGTCCAATAAATATTATGCAATGAGACAAGTGTAACAAAAGCTTCCCTTCAGAAAAGATGAGGGAAGCCACATAGTGCACACTGGTCAATAATATATGCACTATTGTGCATCTGTATTTACACACAGAACAAGACCTTTAACAGCTATTCTTCTTACAACTCATTCACTATTATTCAAAACATATTTAATTCATGGGTGTGATCCTGAAGTTGATCTGCTTCTAGATATCAAAACTGGCTACAGGTCCCGGTATACACCATGGTGTTAAGACTCGTTGTATACAACAACAACCTTAGGTAGGCCAGATAGTTAACAGGTGATGATGCAATTATTTAGAGAATAACTACATTTTGTTAAATTTTAATCCATAAAAGAAAAAAGTTATCACAGAGTTAAAAACTCACTAAATAGCATATTCCTACTTACCCACTGAAGCTTTGTCTATTTATTTTTCAAAACTTCTGCAAAGAGTGGAGTACATGTATCTCTGAAAGCATTTTAATAGGCTGCCAAAAAGTACATTATCACATCCAACACATGTACAGAACAAGGAATCTTAAAATAATGCCAAAGCATGAGCCAAAATAGTGTTCTATTTCAAATACCTCTCAAGTTGATAAATGACAGCTACAATAAAGCTCCACAGTGTTAATTGAATATCTGAAATCTAATCCTTAGCTTTATAGAAATATTCTAAAATATTTCTGAAATATTATGTGGACCTCATTTTTATGACAAATATTGCTTGGGGCCTTTCACACAATTTGTACCAACTTAAAAAATGAAATGTGTAATTAAAGGCATAGATGCATATAAGTAGTTCAGAGTTTTCATGTTCCTTAAATTAAAAGAAAAAGAATCAATATTCTCCTTATTCAAACAATATTTCTCTAATAATTATTTGGTGTCTATTTAGCATTTGTATTTTATTTTAAATGGACTTTCAATGCTATAATTCAAATTAGTACATAGCATTTTGTAATCCATTTTTATAGTATGTTACAAGTACTAAATTTCAAAAAGCAATGTTTACTTTTAATGTTTATTTAAAAAGAAATGTGAAGCCTCAAAACTATGTTGTAATTGGTCTTATTTATTCTGTTTCTTTTATGATTTGTTTCATCTAAAATTCCTTCTGATTCTCTGGTCAATCATGTTTACAATATTATTTCATCTTTAAATACTAATAATAGTTGAAACTCTTGATTAATTGAATTTGGAATACATAGTATTGTATAACTTGCTTAGTAATCAAGTTTTACCATGTCTCCACATCAAAATAAATTCTGGTATCATTTTAACATTTTATGTAATCAAATTGGTTAACCTCAGAAAATTCAAATTATCTTTGATTTTACTATGCAGAACACAGTGAAAACTGGTATAGATAACAAACTTCCTGGGGAGTAAATCAAAATCCTATTACAAATAAAGTGAAAAAATTTGAATTTTAATAAAATATGGTAAGTCTGAATGTGAAACTATGTTTTACAATTTGAGTTTTCTATTGACTTTTTAAAAATACACTAAACATAGTCAGTATCTATCATGTTGTACATAATCTAGGTTCCAGAATTTCAATGAATAAAAATAAGTGGATGTATTTTGGATTCAGATTTTAGTAATTAAGGCAGATAGCTAACCAAAAGAAATGTAACATAATTTTAAATTTGGCTGAAAACTATGAAAAATTTAAAATAAATGTGTTACAGAATGTAACTGGAATCTAAAGGAAATGAAAAGTTTTTAAAGCAATAAACAAATTTCTAGAATTGGGCATTTTAGGAAGGGAGACCTAAACAAGAATATAATGTTTTATATTAGAAAACAGTTTGGTGACCTCAAAGGAATTAAATAGTGGCCTCACTGTCTGAGAATAAAAAGATCATGTAGTGAAATGAAGTTGTAGAGATACGCAAGTCCGCAAAGTGATAAAGTCTTGGAAGTTGTGATAATAATTTACAGTTCTGCACACAAAACAGGGTTCTCTTTATTCATTATTAAAAGGCTTTCTTTATTCATTTACTTTTAAGATGACAAATTACTTAACTTGATTTCTATATTTTAAAAACCTCAGTGACATTCAATGGACCAAGTATATGATAGCTGAACCAGAGAGAGGAAGGAAAACTAGAAAGCAAGATGTGAGTATTGAGTACAAAAGACAGAGATACAGTGCTACAGACTAGGTTAGTGATATGAAGAAAGGTAGTGAATAGATTGCAACATATTTTTAAAGTAAACCTGGTCAAAGTCAGTGGTGCATCATACATGAGTTGACAATAGAAGTATAAACCAAACTTCTAGACATATAAATTCAGCACCTAGGTCACTATCATTTACTGAAATGTAAAATAATAACTGCTCGTGACCATGAAGCATTCTTTGTCTAAGTCATATCAATTTTGTGATGCAAGACATCTATGTGAGAAGATTTTTAAAATACTATTGTGGAATTCAAAATAGACATTGAGTTTCCTTTGCTTAGAAATGCTAGTTAAAGTAATGTATACTTGTCAGAATTTTCCAGAAAGAAAGAACCAATAAAGTGTTGTAATCAGGTTTCATTACTATGACCAAATACCTACAAAAAAAAAAAACAAAACTTCTGGAGGAAAGGTAAATTTTGTCTCAAAGCTTCAGAGGTTTCAACTCACGTTTGGGTAGTTTTGTTACACGCATCTGAGGAGAGGCAGAATGCTCTAGCAAAAGAGCAGACAGAGGGACCCTGCTACCTCAAGGCAGCTATGAAACAGAGAGAGTGCATGAGAACTAGAAGACAACTGTTCAGGGACTAGATATAGCCCTCAAGTTCATGCCCCTATGGTTCACTACATTCGACTAAGCCTCACCTTCTGCTTTGATCATCTCCCAATAATACCATGATACCAAGAGTAGATTAATCCACTGATGAGGTTAAAGCCCTCATGATTGAATCGCCTCTCCAAACCCATCAGCAAACAAGGCTTCAACATAAGGACATTGTGGGAGGTGTATCATAACCAAACCATAACATTTCTACTCTGGTCTTAAAATATCCTTTTCATATCACTATGCAAAATGCGTGTAGTCTTTGTTTAAGACTTGACAAGCCTTAACAACTTTAGGATAAGTTAGAAGTCCAAAGCCAAATTGTTCTCTGACACTCAAGGCAAACTCTTAGCTGTAAGTGACTGTGGAAAATCAAAAGGCAAGTTGCATACTTCTAACTTCTAATACATAATGTCTCAGGGTAAGCATTCCCATATTAAAAGGAGAAATAAGGAAATAGCAAGGAGGAATCAGAATGAAGCAAGACAGAAACCCAGAAAATAAAACACTTAATCCTTCAGGTACCTGTCCAGGATCCAGGTCACAAGGTTGCATGATGTGAGCTTCAAAAGCCTTGGACAACAGTGTCCCTACAGCTTTGTTAGATGCTGCTCACAGGTCTTTTTCTTGAGTTGGATTTGTGAAAAGGCTACTGCTTTTCTTGGCAGACATTCCACATTCTTGGCATTGCTAAATTCCTGCAGTCTTCCCTGCAGCTTCAGTTTCACTCTCACAGCTTCATGCATAGTCATACGAGAAGCTGCTGTAAGGGCACTAACCCTCACACACATTGCCTTACCTACCATGCCTTCCTTGGAAATCTTGAACCTATAATTCTCTCATTTCATGTGCCTGTAATACCAGTGACACGTGGGTACCACTTAATTGCTTTTCTGTCACTGAGACACAATAGCCGATGCAACTTACAAGAGAGGTTTATTTTGGCTCATGGTTTCAGCCCATGGTTCGCTGGCTCCAAGGCAGAACAGGATAACAGAGGATATGGCAGAGGAAAAGGTACCCAAACAATGGAATCCAGGAATCAGAGAGAGAAGGAAAGAGCCAAGAATGAGAGCATACCAGTCTAGGTCATACCCGCCAGTGGCACACATTTGGACAGGCCCTACCTCCTAATAGCATGCCAGTAGACAAACTTATGTCAGTTTTTAATTGTTGTGAAAAAATACCTGAGAGAGTCCATTTGAAGTAGGAAATATTTACCTTGACATACTTCCAATGATTCTGCCCATGTTTGTCCAGTTTTTTTGCTTTTAGGCCTGTGGTGAAGTAAAAACACAGCAGAACAATATGGTGGAGGAAAGGTGCTCACCTCATGACAGTCAGGAAGCAGAGAGGCAAGAGCTTCAAAGGGAAAGGGGCAAGGGATAGGACAAAGTCCCCAGACTCATTCTGTCTTCCATAACCAGTTCCCCTCAGGAGGCGCCACCTCCTGTTCCCATCACCGCCCAATAATTTCAACAAATTATGATATCGTCAGTGATTCATTTACTGATGAAATTAAAAATTCTCATGAGATTGAGTCATCTTGCTAGGTGCCACTGGTGAGGTGGAGGTTAAGCATTCAACATGCGAATATTTTAGGTAAATTCCATATTTAAACTATAACAGGACAGATGGGTATATCAGTAGATAGACAGATGGATAGATAGATAGATAGATAGATAGATAGATAGATAGATAGACAGACAAATAAGATAGGGTCATCACTTAGTACCATGGAGGAATGGTTCTAGAATTCTTCAAAACACCAACATAAATAAATAAATAAATACATATGCTCATGTTCCTTACATAAAATGATATTTGCATATAATCTTTGCATAATGTCCCATACATTTTAAAGCATCACTGTGCTACTTATACTACTAATATACTATAAACACAATGTGTGG
>RJWT010004022.1:11664-34697 GCA_004365215.1 Cuniculus paca
AAAAGAAAAAAGAAAAAAAGAAAGAAAAAAAGGAAAGAAAGTCTTATGGTTAATACATTGTGTCAACTTGAGAAGGTCAGAAGTTTAAGTGATTCAGCGTGGGGCCAGGATCCCTAGTTTGTAACATCCTCAGTTTGTAACATCCTCATCCTGTGCAAAGGAGGGCAAGGATGTTTTGTGAGTGCTGCACCCACCCTGGGAAGCGGGGGTGGCCAGTGTACAATTTAAGGATAGAGAAGAGGCTGGTTTGCGCTTTTGCTCTGGCTGCTGCCTTGAAGCGCTGTTCCTGTGCCGTGCCACCCTGCCTTGGATCCAGCTGATTATAGACTGAAATCTCCAGAAACTGTGAGCTAAATAAACCTTTCCTTGCTTCACTTTGGGTGTCAGGTGTTTGCTTCAGCAACGGAAAAAAGTAACCAAAATGAAAGAAAGAAAGAAAGAAAGAAAGAAAGAAAGAAAGAAAGAAAGAAAGAAAGAAAGAAAAGCAAATGAAAATTGTAGAAAAAGAGGAATCAAGGATGCAACAACAGCAGTACAAGACTGAGGTCTGGAGCTTCCTAGAGAGTCACTGGTATGAGTTTCCACTGAAAGGGAAAAGAAATTGTAGCCTGATGTTGGAACATAATGGCAAATTTAGAAGATACGCCTGCCAAAGTGTAATGGGGCTTTAGAAATCTAGACCAACTCATTCCTCCTTCTTCCTCTTGCAGTCCATCTGGGATGCAAGTCTACTGGAATGGTTTTACCCACAATCCGGAAGAGCCTTCACTTGTTAATTTGCTGAACTACATTTCAGTCATCTGTGAAAACACCCTACAGACACACTCAAGACTGTGCTTTACTAACATAACCATTTACCAATTCTGTTGGTTTGACAATCACAGTTAAAGATCACAGATTGTGTCCTCTCAATTTTCCAACCAAGCACATCTGCCTAAGTCATTCTTAACCTGGAATTCTGATATTCACAGTGTGATGGTTAAACTTGTTTATGTCAACCTGATTGACTTGGGAGCTGCCTATGGGATTAGAAAATCAAACTTCTTAGTGTCTGGCCTTGGCCCCTTCCAGTCGAACGTTCTTCTTTTGGTCTGCTTTCTGGTTATCTTGGGATGAACAGTATTCCTTCACCATGCTTTTCTACAATCCACTTTGTTTTGGAGTCAGTCAAATGTTGAACTGACCCTTGAAGACAAGAACCAAAATAAACTTCTCATTTAACTTATGTATGTCATATTGGATCCCAGTGATGGAAATGTGAATACAGCAAAATTGTGCTGGAATTGGAATCATTGCTGTGGTCTTATCTGACCATATAATATAGAAGACTTTGTAACTGGTTCGTGGAAAGAATCTGGAAACTTTTGGAGATGTAGACTAAGAGAGTCTTGGAATGATGTAAGCAGAGTCTCGTGAGTGATTCTGGTTGGGGCTCAGCAAACAAGACTGTTGATAGACATGCACATAGTAAGCATTAAGCTGAGGAGGTTTCAGTTGGCATCAAGGACTTCACTGACAATGGCAACAGAGGCCTTGTATGTTATATTCTGAAAAAAATGTCTAAGATTTTCCCTCATAATGAGGATTTATAGGAGACTGACATTAAAGGTAGTGGATTCACTAGAAGAACAAATTTCAAGGCAGCCTAGTATTCAGGTTGCTGCATGGCTGCTTTTAGATAGATATTTAGTGAATTTGAGGCCAGAAGCAGAATAGAAATATTTATGAAACTTAAATTATAGCTCAAAAGGAATTATGTATGTAATTTGGGTAAAAAGAGGTGTGGCTGCCAAAGAGTTTTGAAAGTGAATATTTTGTACAGGCACAAATACTATAGATGCCTTGAGGATGTCTCAAGAGGTAGCAAGATACCACCACTGCAGGCTCAAGTGAACAAAGATTAAAACTTCATATTTGAGAAGAAAATTTCTATTACCTCAGCTTAAAAAAGGGCCACCTAGGGAATTCATTTTCCAGAACTCATTTTCCCATGTTCACCCATCCAGGCAGTTAGCAGTCACTAAAGCCAAGTTATAAATGGGTATATATACTGCTAATCTTAACAATATTACTTGGCAGTCTCAAAAAAAAAAGCCAGTTTTACCAGCACGTGGAATATAAGAATTGTGGTGTTAGGGAAGCTTCCACACAGATTTCAAAAGAAGACCTGGGAGATCAGGCAAGGAGCCTCTAGGAGGCAGTGCAAAAGTCTGTAAGGAAGAAGCAGAAGTACAGTGGGACTACAAGATGTCAAGGGTGTGAACAGTCACCAAGGAGAGCTGCCTATCATGAGTGGAGCTAGCCCAAGAGAGAGGCCACATGGGGTTAGAACACCAAGACCATTGGGGTGGGATTGCTCAAGGCTTCAGGAACATACACATTATCACTCTGTGCCCACCATGACGGTTATGGAGCTATAAGAATTTAATGTTTGCCATGCTGGGTATTAGTCTTGCTTTGGTCTGATTCTATTTTATCTCCCTATTATTTTCTTTTGAATGGGAGTGTTTACCTAGTTTCATGGTCCTTTTGGAAACCTAAGTTGTTTTTTAATTTTTATAGATGTTCGCAGATGAGTTTGGCTTGAATCTCAGAAGAGACTTGGACTTTTACTTTTCAAAAATATTGAAACTGTTAAAACTTGGGGGGAAAGTCTATTCCATTTTTTTTAATATTCCACTTTATCATGTTAGGTGCAACTCAGACTTTCTGATTATCTGGAGATTAAGTGTGCTTTAAGCATACGTATTTGGGAGTCAAATTGACAAGAGGTGGAATGTGGTGCTTAGTTGCATCAATTTGATTGGCTTGGGCATAACCTATAGGATTAAGAAAGCACACTTCTGCATCTTTCTGGGAGGGTTACAGAGACATAACCTGGGATACAATATGTGAACCCTGACCCCTTACTTTCTGGTGCTGTTTTGCTGTAGTCCTTTCTGGATGCCATAGGTTGAACAGCTTTCCTTTTCCATGCCCTTTCACCTTGCCATTTCCATCTTGATGGTAGTCAATTATGGACTTAACCCTCTGAAGTCATGAGCCTCTAAACTGGGGTAGTAGGTTTTTTAACCAAGCAATGGAAAATACACAAAGGAAGGTAAAGAGGGATATCCCATTTCTAGGAAAGAGAGAGAACAAATTAGATCATTCTCTACCTTTTGTTCCATCCAGGCTTCTGGTGAACTGGGTGGTGCTTAACCCCATTGAAAGTCAATTTTCTTCACTAAAGCCATTGACTCATAAGTCAATCTCCTATAGAAAGAGTTTCTATATTCTTAATGTCTTACTTACGTTTTAAAGGTTTTTTATTTTAAACCAGGATTTTTTAGTTCTTGGCATCTACAAAATAGAAAGAAATATATTAAGATTAGAGTAAAAGTCCTTGAAGTACTTCTTTCAAAGTAAGAATTCACTATAGTCATTTGATCAGTGCTTAATTTCACAATAAGATCACATTCTGAGTATTGTGTTTAATTCTTGTTGATATACTTGTAGGGAGGACACCACTAAGATTGAAAAGGTCGGGAAAAATGACAGTAACTAATTCAGAAATGAGATGTCAAGATTTGGAGTTGTACAGAAAATTAACTATGAGCAATTCAAGTAGGTTTATGTGGAGAGACATACATGCCCATATACATAGGCACACAGAAAAGCTGATTAAAATGGAATTAAATGAAATTGACAAGGTCAATAAAGAAGCAAGTTATTTGAGCTTTAGAGTAAACTATAAAAAGGGAAAGCAAAGGTGAATTTTAACAATTGAATTCATTTGCATGTTTTACAGTATATTTATACTATTGGAAGTATTATTGAGCTACACTTACTAATAAGAGAAACAAATATTTACATCTCTAATGCAAATTAAGAAACAAATTAATGATAATGATTTTAGGTCTTTTTTCTATTTTTGTGAATTTTTGTGATTCTTTATGAATGCTGGAGTGTGTTGCAATTTGGGCTGCTTATAGTATAGTAATTTCTCCCAGAGAAAAGACATTTATTAGAATACTGGCAAATATATTCTTACAATATTTCAACCAATTAGAAAAAGAGCTGAATAGAAAGTTAAATAAATATATCTTTACATCATATCATTAGCATATCTACAATCATTAAACTTATTGATGTAATTTACACATATAAACCAGTAAACACAGAAAACTATTTATGAATGTGTGTTTAAAATATCCTGATAAAAATACTTCTAAGTAAGCCATTACAAGCTCAAATCCATATGCTTCACAATTATTGCATGTGTTATTTTTCTCAAATTATTACAAATATGATACTGAATTGGAAAGAGTTTGTGTTGGAGGAAAAGTTATTTACAACACAACAGATCAATATAAGCAGACTTTCTCCGTAGTATTGCAGGTATCTCAAGATATTGCCCATGACAAGTAATGGAGAGATAGCTCAACATTAGGTTGTATAAGTTACTGCTCAAATGCCTGTTATCTGAGCACTCATCGATTTTAGCTGAGAATATGCACATTTGCATGGGTTATAAGATTCTAGTGTGACCTTGAGACACCCTATACAGAAAGCTTAGTCAGTCTTACATCTTATTGTCTCCTGTTGTCTTTCTAATTTCCTAGGGTTCTGTAGTGGAAAGTCCCTTCTGGGTGTCATGACCAGTTGTTTCACTCTGATATTTTTATCCTTTTCCTACTATGCAGAGTGTGAGCATTACTCACAATTGTTAAGAACATTGGGTTAAAAGATGCCTAGAAGAGTAGAAAAGTCCAGTTTTGGGTTTATCTGGATGGATCATAAAGGTTGAACTTATGAGTTTAAGTCTTATTTCTTTTCCTTTTCTCTCTCAAACTGTTCCCTGATCTACATCCTGGCTACAATGAACTAAGCAGCTTTGCTTGGTCAGGCTCTTTTGTAATGATGTTTCTGCCTTCAAGTTAGCCAATCAGAGACTGAATCCCCTGGAAATATGAGCCAAATTGAACCTTTCCTTTTTAACATGATGGGTGTTAAGTATTCAATCCCCAGAATAGGAAAGCTGACTAATACAGAAAGTTGATACCAGAGTGGTGGGAGTTATTGCTGCAATTACACTTGACCATGTTGCTTAGAAGCTTTTGTGTGAGAGAAGTTTGGAAAGATTTGGGGATACAGGTAAGGGAAAACCTAAAATGCTGTAAGTAGAGCCTGATGAATGATTCCATTTGGAACTCAGGAGACTAGAATGGTGATAGAAAAGCTGTTAGTAAAGGCCAAGCTCAGGAGGATTCAATTAGAAATAAATACTTCATTGGCAGTTGAAATAGAGGCCATGTGTGTTACAATCTGGGAAAAAAAGTATCTACATTTTACTGTATCCTGAGACTTAACAGGAGGCTGAGTTTAAGGGTGGTGGACTAATTGTTCTGCCAGAGATACTTTCAAGTCAGACAAACATTCAAACTGTACCATTGGTTTTACTGGTGGCTTTTAGCCAGATTTATAGTGCAAATCAGGGACAAAAATTGAATAAAAAAATTTGACCAAGTTAAACTTGGGCCAAAAATGAGCTATGTGTAAAGTTAGGGACAAAGGAGTTATGGTTGCTAAAGATTAGCACCATTAATAATAAGCCAAGTACTTTATACAGGGGGAAGAGGAAAGATACCTTGAAGGCCTCTCAGGAGTCAGGAAGACCCCCGCTATAGCATGCTCAAAACTGCAAAACTGTAAACTCAGAAGAGAGTGCCTGGACACCCTGCTTTGAAGGTCTTCATGGGAATTGCTTCACTTGAAATTATTTGTCTATCTTCTGCCATCCAGACACTCTGAGGTGACTATGGATTTGGTCCAGGATGGGTGGTCTACTGCTCCTGATGGCACAGACTATATAGCCTCATCTATATGAGGCTAGTTTTACTAGCCTGAAGAATGCAAGAATTGTAGGGTCAAAGAAGCTTTCACCTAAATTCAAAGAAAGGCCTAGGTCAGTCAGTGAGCCTCTGAGTGGACACTACATGAGACTGTGAGAATAAACTCCACGAGTGCAGTGGAGACTCCAGGAAATCAGAGATGTCATGAACCTGGAACATCTGTCACAAAAGCTGCAGGCAGAGCAAAAGCGGTTTGCTCTTCCCCCTTTTTGTTCTGGCTGCTTTTCCTGACTGTTGCCTTGAAGTGTTATCCCTGTGCCATGGCACCCTGCCTTGGAGCCAGCTGATTATGGACTGGAACCTCCAAAACTTATAAGGTACCCTTTCCTTCCTTCATTTTGGGTGTTGGATATTTTGTCCCAGCAACCATAGAAAAATAAAAGTAACCAAATTTCAAAGCAAGATTTCCTACTTCCACTGCTGAATGTACTAAATTAAAAAGTAAAAAATTCCTGCTCATCAGCTTGAGTCACTTACCAGATTTTTCAATAAGACAGTTCCAGGGGACGACTGTAAGAAGTCAATAAGAAACTAAGACCTCCTGTGAGTCTGCACCATGCGTGGGCTGACTTGGGGAGAGCCGGATGCTAGCCTCTTCCAGTGCGTGGGCAGGGAGACAAGCAGAGCCAACACCCTACCCTGCGCCCCGCCCCCCCGGAAGCCACCGGCTGATCCAGAGAAACACGCTGTGATAATACCTAATGAGGAAGGAGCCTGAAGCCTTCAAAGATGAGCTGGATGCGGAGCATGGGCAGAAGGTCCTGGAGATGGAGCACACCCAGCAGATGAAGCTGAAGGAATGGCAGAAATGTTTTAAAGAGGTCTTCCAGCAGGACATGGAGCAGTACCTGTCCAAGGGCTACCTGCACATCTTGGACCTCATGGACATCTCCAATCAGGAAGCTCCGGATGTCTTCCTGAATTCAGGTGGTGAGAATAACACCATGCTGTCCCCTGGTCTAGGGCCTAGGAATTTGAAACCCTATCAGAATGAAATCACTCTTCAGGTTCCGAATCCCACCATCTTCCTCCCCATCCAGCTGCAGTGACACTGCCACCCAGGATGCCAAGGGTGGGGACGGCCCCCTGGTCCAGGAAGATGAAGAGGAGGTGCAGGCGGACACTGCCCTGGTCACCTTCCACATGACGTCAGCGGAGACGGCGACTAGAGTCAAGATGTTTGAGTGAAGCAGTTGCAGGGGCAGGTGAGAGCAGCTGAGAGAAAGCTTGAGGACTCAAAAAAATAAAAAAGAAAGAACCTTTCCAACAACATCAGGTGTTTGAATTGTAAAGCAGAAAGATACAAAAAGAAGACATTTGACTTGGCAACTACCCAAGCAATGTGATGAAGAACTGTAAATGTCTTCTACTATTAGGTTTATCTGCCAGTGTTAACTAAAACTGGCTCAATTAAGCCATTTACTTTTATTTTTCCTTACTTTTCATATTCAGTGTACCTCAGAAGAATTCTTTTTTAATTGCACTCATATACTGAAAACATTACCATTGTATTTATTAACAAAATGTCTGTTACATTCAGTGAAAAGTATTTCTCTCCTCCAAAAATACTTATTTTTGGTAAACACATAAAATTCTTTCTTGTAGATTTCTGGGTTGTATAGTATATAATAATTGTCTACTTATCCACTACATTGATTGTTTCCATTATTTGGCTATTGTGATAGTGCTGCAGTGAACACGGGAACATATCTTTTATTTGACATGCTCATTTCATTTTCCTCGGATGTATACCAAATACTGAATTACTAGATCATATAGCAGTTCTATTTAATTTTTTGAGAAACTTCCATCCTATTTTTCATAATGATTACACTTATTTGCGTTCTTACCAACAGTGAGAAATACAGATTTTTCAGTGTCTTTATTAGCAGGTGTTATCTTTAGTCCTTTTGAGGTTAGTCATTTTTACTGGTTTAAGGTGATAGCTTAGTGTGGTTTCGTGGTACATTCACATAATGATTAGTTGGATTTTTGAATTAATTTGATTAATGCATTTTGGATGTACATAATGATGACATTCATCATAAGGAATTTGTGCCTATACATAATAAATATATCTTGATTCTTCTTTTTACCCGGTCCCCTCCCTACCCTTCAAACCCTCTTCCCCTCCTTTTTTACAAATGTAATTATTGTGCTGAACATTTTTTCATGTACCTGTAGGCCATTTGTATGCCATCATATGAGAAATGTGTAGATCTATTGCCCATTTTACATGAGATTATATTATTACTGCTATTTTTTCATTTTCCTAATATAGCCTGGATATCCCCCTTTTACCAGAGGTGCATGTGGCAGATATTTCCCCTCATCATGTAGGTTGTCTCTGCATTGTATTGATTGCTTCATTATCTGTTAAGAAGTTTTTTAATTTGGTGTAATTCCACTTGAGCATTTTTGCTTTGTTTCCTGTACTTTAGGAATTGTCCAATAATTCTTGCCCATTCCAACATTTCTTCTATATTTTCCTCCAGTAGTTTCATAGTTTTAGGTCTTATATTTGAGTCTTTAATCCAGTTTCACTTGACCTTGTAACTGACAAAGAGATGGATCTTGATATTCACGGGTCTTGAACTTTTTCCTTTTGGATATAGGCATCCAATTTTCCAATGCCATTTGTCTAAGTTACTTTTCTCATTTCTGAGCCAAAATACAACCAAAAGTTAAAGGAGGAAAGTTTTATTTCAGCTCATAGTTAGTTGAGATTTCAGTACATAGTTGCCTGGTTTCAAGGCATGGCGTCATGGCAGAGGGGCATCACAGAGGAGAAATAGTCCATGGCAGGTGGCAGGAAATAACAAAGCAGTAAGCAGCTTCCAAAAGTAACCTTCTTTGGTCCCTCATATTCCAACTGGGTTAACTGTTCTTTGGGCAGTGCCACCCACACCAGGGTGGGACATCATTAATGCCACCTTACATTTAGTCACCTCCAAAAGCCCCACCTATGACCACATGAGGCTTTAGGAGGACATCTAGATACAAACCATAACACCATTTATTTAAAAATGTATCCTTTTTACAATGCATATTCTTGACAGCATTGTCAAAAATTAGTTGGCTGTAGATGTATGGGTTACTTCTAGCCCCTTTATTCCATTCCTGTGTTCTACATATGTGTTATACAGTCAGTAACTTGCTCATTTTTTCCCTTCTTCTTTTATATATTTGTGATATATAAACAAATTCATCATGGGCAATTTGTAGATACACATATTGCTTCTTAATCCATTTTACTTCAACCATGTATGCAGGTTAGTTTCTAAGTACTTAGTTTTTCTTGAAGTTCTATGAATGGTATTGTTTTTCTAATTTCTTTCTCAGCGAGTTCATTATTAGTGTATAGGAATACTGTTGATTTTTGTGTTTTTGTTTTGTATCTTCCTAGATTACTTAATTTTGTTATTAATTCTAGGAGTCTTTAGGTGGAATTGTCTGCGTCTTGTAGTATGACCTATAGGATCGTGTCATTTGCAAGTAAGAATACACTGACTTTGTCTTTTCTTACATGTATACCTTTTACTTCTTTCTTGTGTTTGATTGCTCTGGCTAATATTTTGAGGACTATGTTGAATAGGACTGGTGACAGTGAACATCCTTGCCTTTTCCTGATTTTAAAGGGAAAATTTTTGATTTTTTTCCTTTTAAGATGAAATTCTGTATTATTTTTATCCTTTTTTTTTCTGTTTTTAAAAAAGATGATATTGGCAATGGTTTAGTCATAAATACCTTTTACCAGATTGAGATAAGGTTCTTCTACCTATTTTTTCAGGGTTTTATCATGAATGGATGTTGAATTTTGTCAAAAACTGTTTCTGCATCTCTTGAGATGATCATGTGTGTTTGCCTTTGCTTCTGTTTATGCAGTGAATTACATCCATTGATCAGCATAAGTTAAACCATCTTTGTACCCTGGGATGAAGCCTACTTGGTCATGGTTTATGATCTTTTTGGTGATATGTTGCAGTCTATGTGCCAATTGAGAGGATTTTTACATTTATATTCATTAGAGATATTGATCTGTGGTCTCTTTTTTTGGATCCTTGTCTGGCTTTGCATCAGGGTAATGCTAGCTTGGAAGAATAATTTTGAGAGTATTCCTTCATTAAAGAGTTTGAGGAGTAGTGGTGACAGATCTTCCCTGAAATTCTTGTAGAATTTGGCTGCAAATCTATCAGATTCCCAGCTTTTCTTAATTGGTAGCTTTTTTTCTATTTTTATTTTTGTGCTGTTGTTTGTTTTTATTGCTTCATTTTAATTTCCTATTATGGGATTACTCAAGTTTTTTTTTACATCTTCTTGGTTCAGTTTTGGTAATCCCTATGTATCAAGGAATCGCTCCATTTCTTCTGAGTATTCCAATTTTTGGCATATATTTTGTGTAGTACTGTAGTTGCTAATAATCTTCTGAATTTTGGTGGCATTGATTGCAATTTCACATTTTTTTCATTTGTAATCCCATTTATTTGTGTCTTTTCTTTCCTCTTTTTGATAAGATTGGCAAGGGGTTTGTCTACTTTGTTTATTCTTTCAAATAACCAGCTCTTTGATTCACTGACTCCTTGTATTTTTACTCTCAATTTCATTCATTTGTGCCATGAGCTTTATGATTTCCTTCCTTGCACAAGATCTGGATTTGGATTGTTCTTGTTTTTCTAGGCCTTGTGATACATAATTAGGATACTGATTTGAACTCATTCTGTTTTCTCGATGTGAGATTTCACAGCTATAAACTACCCTCATAGGTCTGCTTCCAATATCTTATAAATTCTGGTATGTTTCACTGCCATTATCACTGAATTCTAGGAACTGTCTTAGTGGTTGTTTAATTTGTACTGTGACCCATTCATTATTCAAGAGTGTTGTTTACTTTCCATTTGTGTCCACGATTTCTGTGGTTTCTTTTTCTATTTATTGCTAGTTTCATTGCACTGTTACATGATAATACGCATGGGATAATTTCAATTCTTTTGCATTTGCTTTAAGCATGCTTTTTTAGCAAGTATGTGATCTCTTTTGATGCAAGTACATGTGCTGCAGAAAAGAATGCATGTTGTATTACTGCTTGATGAAATACTGGATCTATTAAGTTCATTTGTTCAAAGATTAATTTTAATCTGATATTTCTTTGTGTATTTTTTTTACTTGATCTGTCTATTCATGAGAGTGGGAAATTGAGGTCACTCACTATAATTTTACTGATATTTATGTAACCTTCATGTCCATTAGTGCTTTTTATTTTGTTATGAGGTTGGGTGCACTACAGTTTGTACATACATGTCCACAATTGTTATCCCTTCCTGTTGAATAGTTCTGTTAACCAAAATGTAATGTCCTTCTTTGCCTCTTTTGATCAGCTTTGGCTTAAAGTCCACTTTATCTGAAAATATGATAGCTACTCATGGTTATTTTCTTGCATTCTCATTGCATGAAATATTGTTTCATATTCTTTGATTTGTAGTCTATGAATTTCTTTTTGTGTTAAACATGTTTCTTGCATAAAGCTTACTATTGGACTTTGTTTCTTGTTTAATTCTGCTAAGTTGAGTCTTTTGACTGGTTAATTGAGTTCATTTACATTGATACTTAAAGTTGATATATATTGATTTATTCCTGTTATTGTATTATTTGCCTGATATTGTTTTACTTTTTTTCTTCTTCTACTATACTATCCCTAACTGATACAGTCATTCTGTTAGACATTTGGGCATTATTCATTTTTTTGTCTCCTTCTGGGATATCCTTGAGAATTTCTTAGAGTGTTAGTTTGATAGTCATGAGTTTCTTTAGGTGCTTTTTCAAGGACCTATGCTGTTGCTCCATCAATTTTGAAGCATAGTTTGTGAGATATATCAGTCTGTGTTGGAAGTTGTTTTCTTTTAGGGCTTAAAACACTTTATTTCAAGCACTCGTTGTTAAGGTTTTTGTTGAGAAGTCTGATGTAATTCTGATGGGTTTTCTTTTATAAGTGGTTCATTGCTTTTCTCCAGCAGATTTTAAGATTCTATTCATATGTTAGATTTCTGGTATTTTAATTATAATATAGTGTATTGTTTTTTTGTGATCATAGCTATTTGAGATTCTATATTCCTCACTTACCTGTATGTTAAATTCCTTTTTCCATGTCTGGAACATTTTCTGCTATTACTTCTGTAAACGGGGTTTTTATTTCCTTTGTGCTATCTTCTGGTTTTTCATGTATTCCAATTGCAATTATATTAGTTTTCTTTGAGTCACCTATCAGGTATTAGATCCATGTTCTTGTCTTCCTTTCTTTATGGTACCTTTAAGCACAGCCCTATTTTCTAGATCTGACACATTTTCCTTACAGTGGGGACTTCTGTTGCCCATATTTTCAATATATATTAATCTATAAATTTATATTTAGAAATTTTTATTGGTTCCCATTCTTTTCTACACTAGCCATTCACATTTGTATCTCGTTTTTTACTTCCTTCAATTTTTCGATTTATTATTTTTATTTTAACTTATTAATATTTGCATATAATACATGATGTTTGCATTCACTGTGGCAAGTTTGTACATGTACATGGCATAGCTTAATTCCTTTTTTCATCCTCTCTCCCTTCCCTCTCTTCCACCTTTTCTACAAGATTTTTATTGATGTCTTCTCTGGCCTCTGTAATCACTTGTTCCATTATGGTCATTATCTGTTTAGCTATATCTTCTTTGAACTCAACAAGTACCTTATAGAACTTTTTGTCACCTTTCTTGATACCCTTCCAGACATTTCTGCCATGTGGTTTATGTTATCTCTCCCTTGTTGCCCCTCAGCTGACTTTGGTGAAGTTGGGAGCTTTTGGAGGCATTTTGTTCCCTTGTCTTCTGATGTCTCTATTTTTTAATTGTTTTTGTTTTCTGTGCTGGAGTTTGCAGCTTCTTTGACCCAGTGCCTGGTTTTTTGAGAATATGCCACAGTATTATTTATAATCATTAAACTATATAGACATTGGCACACGTAGAAAACAAAGCGAAAGCAACAACTATGAGACAATGGCTATAATGGTAAAGTCAGCACCTACAATAATATTGATTATAGACTGGATATTGACAAAGTCTAAGAAACATTCATGAAACACCCTTAACCAAAACAAAGAGGTCTATGATATTAGTATGCACATGTGCAAACCCAAATATTGTCCTACAGTGCAGTTTCTGCTGGATGTAGACAACAGTGCAAAAACTCAAGCAGATCACAAGACTAAATGCCTTCTCCTTCAGACCTGTCCCCTCTGAAAATTACACCCACCAAATCTGACCTCCCTTCACAGAGTACAGGCCTCGTGATTTTTCTGTTCTGAACTTGAGCTCCTCAATGGATCTTAGGGGATCTCTGTCTATCTTTCATCCTTTCCAAGCCTATCTCCCATGGCTGTCTTGCATCCACTCTCTAAGGAAGAGTATCACTTCATTCCTGAGGTGCAAATCTCCTCCTGGATATTGGTCTCGTGCTCAGTCAGGTCTATCATTTGATTGCCACTTCTGCCACCTTGTGCTGGGGATAACCAAGATACAGACCTGGCTGAAATTTGGTTATCTAGCTGCTCCTCCTTTCCCATATGGTTTGCAGCCTGACGCTCCCAGCATCAAGGCAGAGGATTGGATCGGCAGAACACCCGTGCAGGTCTTAAAGTGAGGCACCCAGCATGAACAGTGGTTTGGGTAGGCAGGGTGGAGCTTCTTATCTTGCCCCTGCTAAGAAGGTCACTGCGTGAGGCATCTGGGGCTGGTGGCAGGGCAGGCAGGCAAGGTGGGGCTTCTTGTCTCATCTCCTAGCATGCAGGTAGTGGCACAATACATCCAGCATCTGCAGTGACATGAGTAGGCTTAAAGTGATTTTATAACCTGAAAATTTGTTGAATTCATTTATAGGTTTTAATAGTTTTTGGTGGAAATTTTGGGGATTTTCATACATGAGATCATATCTGTTGCATAGTTGTTGCTGTCACTTGGTTTACTTTGTCAATTTTCTTTTTTCCAATTTTGGTGCCTTTTATTTCTTTTGGCTGCTTAATTGTTCTGGATAAGACTTCTAAAATTATGTTTGATAAAAGAGGTTAAAATGAGTATCTTTGTCTTGTTCCAGATCTTAATAACCTTTCAGGTTTTTGTCTTTGAATATAATATTACCTGGTGCCTTGACACAAATGACCTATATTATGTTTATGTATGTTCCTTGTATATCCAGTTTTGTCAGCATTTTTGAGATGAAGAGACTATCAATTTTATGAAATGCCTTTTCTGGAACAATCAAAATAACCAGAAGCTTTTTGCCCTTTATTCTGTTGATGTGATATACATGTTTATTGATTTGCGTACGTTTACTGACTGATCCTGTTACTTGCGATTGATGTGTTCAGGCTATTTCTTCATGATTCATCTCCCTGGATGTATAAGGAACTTGTTAATTTTTTCAGGTATCAGATTTACTGGCATGTAGTCACTTGCAATAATCTCTCATGTTCTTTCGCATTTCCTTGGTATTGGTTGTAATGTTTGTCATATTTCTCTGATTTTATGTAATTGAATTCTCTTTCTGCTTTTCTTAGCGTACCTAAGTGTAGTGGATTGGTAACTGGTAATCAACTTAAGCACCAGCTGAACTGAATCAGCATGGTGCTGAGCATGGATGGCCCACCTGAGGACTGTTGCCAGAAGAAAAGGGAGACCTGAAAAGGAAGAGTAGTGTTGTGGGTTTTACTAAGTATTGTTGTTGTTTGGAACCATTGGTTCTCCTGGAGCACTTGTCATGCTGGCCTCCCTGATATGAACTCAGCTGTTACCATTGGAGGCGCTCGGGACCTTATGGCTGAGAATGGCTGCGGTTCACCCTGGGGGAGCTTTGGTCCTGACTTTAAGCATTGCTTCCTGGCACCAGAGGGGAAGATGTGTGCTGTTTAAGCTCCAGGAAAAGCTTGTCACGTTGGCTTCCTGATGTGAATTTGGCTGTTCTCATCAGAGGAGCTCAGGACCTCACTGTTGCTGAAGATAGCTGTGGTACTTTTCTGGGGAGTCCTAGTCCTTATTTTGGGCATGACTTCTTGGCTCAACCTATTGGCACAGAGCCTTCACTCCGCTTGGATACACTTTCTAGCTTCCATTGCTGACCTTGGGGCCTTCCCAGCACAGATCTGTGAAATAGACTTGCATGAGTCATTGTTGTGGGCTCTAGGTTTTCAGCTGATCTCATGCAGGTTGTTGCCATGGGATCCAGGCCCTCGGCTGGGTTTTCTAGGTCTTTAGTGTTGTGGACTGATTTCCTGCATATCTTGTATTTAACTCAAGTGACTGTTACAAAACAATACTATAAATTGTGTGTGCTATATGAAGTTGTTCTCTTTGCAAATCCCTACAGCACTAAAATTGCCTATATTGTTTATCTTTTTGAAGAACCAGGTGTTTTTCATGCTCTCTTTTACTTTTTATCTTCTGTTCTTTTATTTCTGTTCTAATTATTTATTATTTGTTTTCTTCAGTTAATTTTCATTATTTTTTATAATTTCCTTTTGACATACAGTAATTGTTTATTTCAGATCTATTTATTTATTTTTTTAATGTGGGCACTAATTGCTTGAAACTTTGAGCCACTCTTATATAGCATAGATTTTGGTGTGTTGTGCTTCCATTTTTATTTGTTGGAAAAAATTTTTAATTTCCTTCTTGATTTCTTCCTTGGTCCACTGGTTATTCAAAACTAAGTTGTATGATTTTTATTTATTTCTATAGTTTCTAAAGCTTTTTAAAATTGATTTCCAGCTTTATTGCATTGTGGTTAGAAAAAATACTTGATATGAGCTCAGTTTTAAAAACATCATTCAGAAATGCTTTGTGGCCTATCACATGATAGATTCAGGAAAATGTTCCTTGGGCTGATGAGCAATGCCAGTATGTAGTCTTTGTTAAGTGCTATGTTCTGTCAATGTCTATTTGGTACATTTAGTTTAGGGTACAATTTAATGCAGAGGCTCTTTATTGATAGTCTATCTTGATGTTGTGTCCATTGCTGAAAGTGGGGTGTTAATTTCTCCAACTACTATTGTCCTGAAGCTTATCTCTCTCTTGTTCTACTAGTACTTGTTTCATATATTAGGGGGCTCAAATATAGGTGCAGGTATGTGAAGAATTTTTTTCTTACTTAATTGATCCCTTTACCAGTATTTAGTAAATGTCTTTTTTTAAAATGATAGTTGGTTAAAGTCTATTTGATACTAATATGGTTACCTTTGCTTTTTTGTGGTTTCTATTTCCATGTAATATGTTATTCAATTTCTTCAGTTCAGTCTATTTTTACCCTTATAGGTAAAGTGAATTTCTTTTTTTTTTTTTTTTTTTTTTTTTTTTTTTTTTTTTTTTTTTTGCAGCACCGGGGACTGAACTCACGACCTTGCACTTGCCAGGCAGGTGCTTAGGCCACTGAGCTAGATCCCCAGCCCTTGTCTTTTTGAGACAGGGTCTTGCTATGCCGTTCTGCCTGGCCTTGAGCTCAACTTTGTAGCCCAGATTTGTCTTGAACTCACAACTATCCTCCCGTCTCAGCCTCCTGAGTGCTGGGATGACAGGCGTGAGCCACCGCGCCCGGCGGTAAAGTGAATTTCTTAAAGACATTATAGATTTGAGTCTTGATTTTTATCCATTCAGTCGCTCTAAATCTTTTGAATAATTTAAACCATTTACATTCAAGTTAATTATTAATAGACAATGACTTACAATAGGCATTAGGTAACTTTTTTTTTCATTTTGTTACAGTTTCTTTTTTTCTTTCTTCTTCTCATATAGTCTTCGCTTGTGGTTAAGTGAGTTACTGAAGTAGTGTTTTGATTCCTTGCTTATTATTTTTGGTTTGCCTATGACCGATTTTTGCTGAGTCTTCAAAAGGCATCTTTGATTATAATATGTTATTTTGAAATGAAAGCCACTTTTAATGATCATGATCATACGAAGAGAAACAAACAAATGAACAAAAGAACAAAAGAAAAATGATCATGAGGAAACTGGTTGTGTTCCCTTCTTCCCATATTTTGATAATTTTAAATTGGCACATTTTTGTAGTATATAATTATTACATTCAGTCTGGGGAGTTGAATTCCATTTTACATGTTTCTGCATTGACTATCACTGATCATACTAATGTAGTTTTCATTATTTTAGTCTTTACACTATTAGTATAAATGTTGTACACACCATATTTTTATTAGAGCATTTCAGATTTGTTTATATGACCATCCTTACCATTACATTTGATAACTTCCTACATTTTCTTACTCAGCAGCATCACTTTTCTTCATTTTGAAGAATTTCCTTTATCATTGCTTGTAGAAAAAGTCCACTGTAGATATGCTCTTTAGTTTTTATTAGTCTTGGAAAAATTTTATCTCTCCATTATTTCTGAAAGACAACGTCTCTAGGTATAGTATTCTCAGTTGACAGTTATTTTATTCTTTCTTCACTACTGTAAAACTCTAACACTAGTTTCTTCTAGCCTATAAGACTTCTACCAAGAAATCTTCTGCCAAGCAAATTACGGACCCCATGGTTTCTTATGGCCTCAACAATCTTCTCTTTATCTCTCACCTAAAATAGCTGAGTTATATCTTGGGGTAGACATGGTTTAAATTTGATTGGTGATCCTTGATTTATTGCTCATGGATATTGTTATCCTTCTTTTCGTTTGGTAAGTTTAATGTTATTTCTTTGAATAAGCTTTCTACCCCTCAATTGTAGTCCTCAATTCCTTCTTCAACCTTAACAACATAAATATTTATTCTTTTGAGATTGCTCCAAGTTTCCATAAACTGTCTTCATTTATCTTTATTCTTTATTTTTCTTTTCCAAATATTTTATTTTTAAATGGCCTGTCTTCATCCTCCATAAATCTTTTTTTTTCTTTTTTTAATCTATCCTGATACTGATGCCTTTCATCACATTTTTACTTTGCAGAGTATATTTTTCAGTTGAATAATTTCTGCTTGACTTTAAAAAATATTCCCTTCTCTTGGTTATTTTTCTGTGTTATAATATTAAAATGGGTTTTTCTACGTTTTATTTCAGTTTCCTGAAAACAACTGTTTTAAATTTTCAGTCTGAGAGATCTCTCACAGTGATTACAGCCTCATTAGTTTGGGGGACCTTATTCTGAGTAATAGGTGAGATCATAGTTTACTCAAGTTTGTTATACTTGTTAATATGCAATGTCATCCGGGCATTGAAGGATCAGGCATTTATTCCAGTCTTCTAAATCTGGCTCTTTCTAGCTGTCTTTCCAGAAATTCTAAACAGTTTGCTTATTTTTTCTGATTTTAAAATCACATCCACTATTTCTGCACTACATGACACCCCGGTGCAGGTTGCCCTGGAATCTGCTGTGGGTGAATTTTTGCTAGTTTAGTACTAGAGGTCAAGCCAACTTTGAGTTTGTCTCAAATACTTTGTTGATGCAGTATAGAAAAAAGAAACAGTATTGTAGCTGGAAACATTACTTCGCCTCTACAAGCATCTCTCAGATCCTAAATTAGCCTGGATGATACTCACAGTTATTGAACTATAGTCAGAAACTGTAAGATTCTGGCCACAATCTCCATTATTGGACCAATTCCAATCCACTAAAGCCATTCTGTGTCACGGCCTGAGCCTATAGTCTGTTAAGACCAACTCAGTCCCTGGTTATTACCAGGGCCTGCACTTGTATGGGAAGTCTATTGCTGAAGTGGAATCCTGGCCTAAAATAACTGGAACCTCCCAGAGGTGATGCTAGGTGCAGTAGAAATCCTATGCCTTGGAGCCATATGTTTATCCCTGGCACTAAAAGTGTTCCAGAGGGTCCTTCCACAGGCAGGCCTGGTGTTAGGATTCATCAACCCAGCACAAAGTTCTCATGCATCCTCTCATATTGACTTTCCTGTCCTATCCTCAGTGATTGGGGTCTTATACTATGTTCTGCTGCTGGAAGTTGGAGTAGTATTGGTGAAAGACACACTATTGGGCACATAAGCCAGTACTAAGCCGGGTTGTTCTTGAATGTCACAAAATACTTACACAATCACATGAACACATAATTATCACCATACTGCTATTGGTGATAATACAGGGACAATATAAGTCTGCCTTGTTGAGCTGCTTGTCTTGGTACTGGAGCAGTTCAAGAACATAGTCTGCAAGGACTGACTTGGTAATAGCTTTGCTGCCAAAAATTAGGGATAAGTGGTGGAGATTTTCCCTCGGCCATCAAGGCTAGTGCTGAACTGGGTTGCAGCTAAACCTCATAGCTATGCAGTCTAAGGAGGGTGATAAGTGTTCCTTACACAGACTCCAAGGCTGGAACTGATGCAAACAAAACTTGTGTCTGTTCTATAGATCAGGTCTTCACCAGAAACTAGGACTGGTCTAGAGACTGTGTGTTTGAGTTCTGACCTGAATACAGGGCTTTAGGTTCTACTAGGTGCTTCATCTCTTTATTTTTTTATTTTTATTTTTTTGCGGCACCAGGGATTGATCTCACGACCTCGCGCTTGCCAGGCAGGCACTTAGGCCACTGAGCTAAGTCCCCGGCCCTAGGCACTTCATCTTACCAGACAAAGCCCTTTGCTAAATTCTCCTTGGCTTATAAAGTCATCCTCTTTAATCGTTTTATAAAATTTGATGGTACATGTTTGGAGTACATGAAGTTTACCTTCATCTTTAGGTGCACATACATAACAGCTTGTTTCTTTTATTAATCCCTTTCTCTTTCGCACCCACCTCTCTCCTAAATCTCCTTTCCCCATTTTCATTTTTATTGTTATTATTCTTAGTTCTTGTTTATGATATATGTCGTTTGCATTCATTGAGGGTATTGTACCTGTACGTGGCATATCTAAAATCTTCTTACTTCCTCTCCTCCATCCCTTCACCCTTGTTCTCTTGGACCCCATCCATCTGGAAAAGACCTAATCTCTTGTTTTCCTCTATTGTTTGTTTTGCTTTTTGTACATATTTGAAAGAGAGATTGCATAAGATATTTAAACTTGTGTGCATGATTTATGTTACTCGACATGGTTTCCAGTTCCATCCATTTTCCTACAGATGCTTTGAATTTATCCTTCTTTATAGCCAAGTAGTATTCCATTATGTATAGATACCACATTTTCTTTATCCATTCATCTGTTAATGGACATATAAGCTACTTCCAGGATTTAGCTCTTATGAACTATGCTGCTGTAAGTGCTGCTATGCATGTATAACTGTAATATGTCTTTAGCTTTTGGGGGAAAATATCTAGAAGGGGAATAGCTGGATCAAGTGTAATTCCCAATTTTATTTCTTTGAGAAATCTCCATACTGGTTTCCATAGTGGTTGCACAAGTTTAAATTTCCACCAAATATGTCAGAGGGTTCTATTTTCACTGCAGCCACACCAGTATTTAATATTCTCCAACTTCTTGATGTTTGGCTTTCTGGTGTAGGATGAAATCTTAACTTCATTTCAATTTGCTTGTACCTGAGATAGAGGGGGGTGGTAGAGGTAATCTCTTTACTGTCTCAAGTGGGAAGGAAATCTCTCATACTACACTGTTTGGTGTTAAGAATGCCAGCAACTTTTTCCTTCTTATTTTTTTCAATGCATCTTTTTGTTTTGTTATATAACAATCAGGCCCAATAATCTTTGATCTTATTTCCTTAGCTTTTGTCCTTGTATGTTGGTCTGTGAATACCTGTTTTACTTTTTGTTTCTGTATGGAGAGATTACTAGAAGATTTTGCTCAGCTGTCATCTTGCTCCATCTCTTTGAGAAGTATGAGTCATATAATTTGCAAAGTGTCTTTAGAATGATCTCCTATTAATTCAATTAAATATTTAAAGTTAAATAAAGCTAAAGAAAGTGGTCACATTTTGTAGCTGAAAGGGATTATAGAAATAGTTCAGTTCCTAAAATTTGAACATAACTCTTCTACTTCTTTCTTTAGTGGTTCTTGGTAACTGACTCCATTTGAATTACAAACACAGTCCTGTCCTCAAAGACAAAAATCAAAATACTTTTCAAATATTTTTTGCTGTTCCTTTGAGGTGTTTGTTAAAAGTCTCTATCCCTTGTTTAGCATATCAAGACATTAAACTTAAAGTGTTAATTCCAAAATCTCTTGAACTAATCAATAAGCTTGCATTAAGAACCATCTTTCCTCTCATTTAGAACTTTTGATTCTGGGTGGGAAACAATTTTATTGTGATCTTTATTTTATAGCTACGAAAGAGTCTACATTCCCACACTACCCTATGTGGAAGGTAAGTAGAAACTCCTTGTATTGTGAGCAACATCTGGAAGTCATTGCGAGACTATTATTAGTATAATCGTTTGAAGATCGCTGGTAGGAAAAAGAGAGAACACTTTTTATTACCAAATTAAGCATACTGTCCAAACCTTTGGGAGCAATGGATGAAATTCTTAATAATGAGAAACAGGTTGTATTATTAATAGAGGGTTATGTAAGTCTTCAATTGAGCGTACTTATAAATACGGAAGTGGGTTTCCTTTTCTTGTTTCTCTCTGTCTCTCTCTCTGTCTCTCCTCTCATGCTTTGTTTCTTTTTATTTTAAGGTCAATTTATCAAAAATAAATGTAAATACTAATAACTAAAGATATACACAATTTACATATTATAATGCTTTTTTTCTGGATTTACACAATGCTCAATAAATATAATTGTGTTTGTGTTAAGGTTTAATTCAATTAGCAAAAGAGCAATACATGAAAATCCACTTGATGGTGGCAAGGTGGCAAGTTTAAGACAAAAAGATACATGTGATATCTTTTGATGATGAAGTATACAGAAGAGCTGTTTCTCCATGTTCTGTTTTTATTCTCTGTTGATTTAATCCATGTTTATAGTTAAAGAGGCTGCTAGACATACTGTGATTATTAAGTTTTGTAGTCATGCCAGTGATTCATAAATCATAACCATCAATCTTTTGATAATGAGTACTTTCACTTTTTACATTAAATAGTGCATTAAAATTTAAACTTACTATCAGAGTTGCAACTACATGGTAAAGTATGTCAAAACAAGAATAATAAACACTCATAAATATAAGTGCTTTATAGATATAAGTGTCCCATCTTCTTATAGTTGAGAAAATTTGGGCTCATTAAAATTATTTCTACACAGATTGTAAGATGGACAAATGACATGTGATTTATTACCAGCTGTGAAAAAATAGAAAATAAAGATTTATCAGTGACTTATTTAGTAAAACAATGAAATCTTCAAACACCAAATTGTCTAACATTATAACCATTTTGAAATATTTATATCAGATTGAATATTTGTTTCATTTAACACATTTTAAACTAGAAACTTTTTATTGTAATAATTTATATCTATGAAGAATAGACTTTTTAATCTTATATGCTGAGCATGCTGATATGTAGTTCTTATATGCCAGTAGTTAGAACCACTAGAAAATGTAAATGAGTCATGTTTAAAATCAAACAAGTATTTATTTAAGTAAATAAGAAAGAGTAGAATGATTAGCATGGTAATTATGCTTATAATCTTCAAATATTATTTTGGGTTCAAATAATTGTACATAAGAAACTTTATTGTAACTACCGCATTTACTTAATATTACTTAAAGTATAATCAGTGAATGGTAGTAGATCAGTTTAATTGCCTTGGCACATGTAAGATATTTCTGAACAATGATTTAGAGAGGCAGACATCAGGAAACAGAGGCGCCTCTGCCTACTGTTTCTAGAACTGACAAAAGCAGTATGTATAAATGTTGTATTTGCATTTATATACTCACATACTTCTCATCTTCATTAGTGCATATCAAAAAGCCAAATGTTTATCTTCCTCATTCAATAATCGGGTTTCATATTTACTTCTTTTTTTATCCTTTTGGTCTGTTTTTTTACTAATTTGTCTTGTTCTTATATTATCAGGATAAATGAACAAAATTCAGTTTTCCCAGTGTGGTGGTTAGGCTGGAGTGTCAAATGGATTGACTCTGGCATCTGCACATGGGGTCAGTGGATCACACTTCTGGGTGTGTCTGGGTGGTTAATTAGGAATTTAAGGCTGATTTTTAAAACTTCTTACAATACATTTGTCTCTTACGATGAACAAT
>RJWT010004023.1:0-34573 GCA_004365215.1 Cuniculus paca
AGGAGAGGAGAGGAGAGGAGAGGAGAGGAGAGGAGAGGAGAGGAATCAAACAATAACAGATGCTAGTGGCCTGTGGGGAGAAAGGAAGACTTCTCCCATTGTTCATTGGACTGTATATGGAGATCCCTCAAAAACTAATAAACTAGGAATTCCATTTGACTTCACTATTCTCCTTTGAGGTATCTTCCCAAAAGAGTTAAAGATATCATACCACTGTGATGTATGTATGACCATGTTTATAACAGTCTAGTTCGTAATAGCTAAATCTTGGAAACACCTATATGTTCATCAAGAGATGAACAGATAAAAATGTGGTATTTATGGACAATGGAGTACAGGATAAACTTGAGTCAACTGTAGGAAAATAGGTACACCTTGGGACCATAATGTTAAATGAAGTAATGTAGACACAAAAGCCTAAATATTACCTGATTTCTTCTTATATGAAAAACTCAATGTATATATAAAGTATGCAATAAAAGACAGATAAAAATAAAAAAGAGAAAGAAAAATCAAAAGGCATTATAATCCAGTGCAATGTGTCTAAAAGTGTGCCTTGATTTAGTGAAATTGTTTTACATGTTTTATATGTTTTTTTGTAATTTTGGTCTGGTTTCCTTGAAGAGTCACTTAAAATTTTCAAATGAAAATAACTTATTCATTCATTTCTACATAATTTTCTTCTGCTATTACATTCATTAATTGTCTTTTTAAAATTTGCTTTCATTTTTGATCATTTTCATTCATACAACATCCCTATATACACTCAAAAAACTCCTCCTGGGATTTATATTTTAGTTATTCAGAACGCTTTTTTCCCACTTATTGATACAAATAAAGTAAGATATACTGATATTTAAAAATAAGAGTGCAGAAAGGGCCAGTGTGGCTTTTGGGATGTGAGCCTGGGTTTGTGGCATGTTCACTCAAGAGTTGTTTGATGCATCCGGTTAGACTGCACCAACTGCTGCTCATCACCTTCGAAGAGCATCTTCTTTCACAGAGGCCAAAGATCCTTGGTGCTTCTCCCATGACTTTCTCCCTTGTTACCTCTTTGACCTTGCATTCTATGGTTCTTGCCCTTCCGTTCATCTCGTTCCAGCCACACTGGCCACACTGGTGTTTCTGTAACATGTGAGGAAAACAACCACTTTGACATCTTTGCACATTGTGCCTCCAAGAACTGGAAATACCTTCTCCTAGATAACCTACTTGCCTAGATACCTTCTGCCTCTTTTGGGCCTCTAGCCATAAATTATATCCTCAGAGACAGCTTCTCCTTCAGCTGCCTCAGAGTCCACGTCTCAGTCTGATCTTAGTCAAGTATCGTAACTTCTCTAGCACAACATGACTTCATAAAAATCCACAAACAATCAAAATGAGAGTTCTTCTTTTTTCAGGAGAAATTTATCTCATCAGTCAGTAGTGGTCTGCTTGGATTTGGGGGACTGGAAATAAAGTGAATGCACATTCTTGTTATTTTGTTGATTTGCCAATTGCAGATTGTTCATTTTCCTTCTTTCAAGAAGAGTAACATTGTGCTTTCCTCCATGCAAAGTGTTGTTCATAAACATGATGAAAATAAAATCTTCTTTGTTTGCCAGATTATTAAATGTGTGAACAGGATAATCCAATTGCAGAATCTCAGGGTGACATCGCTAAGTGTTAATCTATACTCTTCAAAGACCGTGGTGGAGGGTGGAGAGGAGGGATGCTGAGGATTGAACACAGGGCCTTACACATGCTAAGCAAATGTTCTACCACTTTAGCCTATCCTAGACAAATTTTTTAGTGGACTATAAAATCATTAATTTTAAGCATTATCTATTATACCAGAAAGTCCCACGTCTGCATCTCAAATTTTGCCTTTCCCAGAGACTCCACATTAGTTTATACAGGTGTTTACTTGGCATTCCCACCTGGAAATTTGGAAAACATATCAACCTCAGTATAGCCAGAAATTTTCTCTCCCAGTGTTCTCCACCTCAATAAAAAGTATTCCCACCACTTTCTTGGGCATGAAAACCACAGGTCAAGTTTGAGTATTTTTCTAATCTCATTCAATCGATTAATAAGTCCCGGAGAGTTGACCACAAAATGTGTCACAAATTTACTCACTTCTTTCATTTCTTCTATGAACAACCTGGCCAAATTAAAATTTTCTTTCACTTGGAAGAGAACCATCACTCATCACCATCCTTTGGACCCTCCTAATTCATCCTCAACACAGCTATCAGTGTGATGAAAATCCATAATGACAAACAAACAAAAATCTTATGATTACGTCACTTCCTTGCTTAAAGCCCTTCAGTGAGTTCCCATTTGCAATTAGACATCCTTCCTTTGGCTTCACAGGACAACCTAACCTGAGCTCTGCCTCCTTCCCCGTTCTCATCCTCATCTCTTTCATTCCCATCTTTTGCCATCTACCCTGTGACTTCCTTAATTTGTGTCATTCCTCAAACCCAATAAGCTTACTCCCTCTTTATGGCCTTCATACCAGTCATGCCTGCTACACAGATGTTCTCCCTCTTCTTAGCTGGTTCTCCTTAGTTTTGAGATCTCAGCTGAATCATCTTTTTTTTCAAAGAACCCTTCTTTAACCATCCAGTGCCAGTTCATTGGTTTCCATCACATCCATTAGAGATAACATATTCATGTGGGGTAATTGATCATTTGTGTATTGAATTTCCTTCCACATACATACAACCCAAACAAAAATGAATAGAAGAGCTTTGGAGATAGGCAATCTGCGTAGTTTGTTCAGCTCTACCCCAGATCTTCGAGCAGTGTCTACCATTTAGTAGATCCTAGATAAATAGCTATAATGATGACAGCATTTCTCAGCCTGTAGGTTTCCCTCCAGGTGCAAAGGGTATCATTAGAAACCAATCCAAGAAATGTAAAGATATTCTAGTCCAGTGGTGGTCAACCTACGGCACATGTGCTGCAGTGAACTGTTCGTGTCATTGAAAACTAAAAGGTTCGCCATCACTGCCCTAGTCTATTGCGTTGCCTAATAATTGTATTTTAAAAAGAGAGAAAATAAAAATGAAATTAGCTCTGCATAGCTTGTTAGCTCCTGGATCATTGCATGCTTTATTTAATGCTAACAAACTTGCTGTTTAATAATCTGTTTTTCCATTATTGGTTTTCTCAAATTATAAAAGAAATGCATGCTCATTGAAAGAAATTCTAATAACACAGAGGAGTATATTTTTTAAATGTATTTAGCCTTTCATTCCTTTCTCACTTCCCAAATGTAACCTTTCCTAACAACTCGATGAATATCCTTCTTTCTTCTATGCATGTGCATATAAATATATGAAGATACACTCCAATACATATGTAGTTTTAAGGCAAAAATAGGATGTATATCTATTCACTTACCATATGGTAGGGATCTTTCTATGTCCATACAGATTGATCTACTTCATATGTAATAGTTATATAGAATTCCAATGCATTTCTTAATTTATTTACTCAAAATATACTTATTTTATCGGCAAAGATATAAATGTAAGAATATGTATAGATAAAAATAGCAAGGTATTGATCACTGTTATATCCTGGTAGTGAACACATAGGCTTATAGTACTATTCTATTTACCTTTACATACATTTGAAAGTTTCTGTAAAACTTACATTTAAAAAGAAATATTTAGAAGACCTCATACTTATTGGTGAATTACAGAATACCTTCCTCTGAGATCACAAATAAAATAAAGATGCCTAAATTTCACCACTTCTCTTTAACATTGTAACCAAGGCTCTAAACACTATAATAAGGCAATAAAATAAAAGATGGAAGAATTAAGAAGGAAAAAACAAAACAGTTATCTTTCACAGAGGACATAGTTTCATATAAGAAAAATTTCAAAGTATCTACAAAAAATTACATTGGTGAATTGAGTAAGAAAACTTGGGGTTTGTAAAATTCAATTGTATTACTATACACCAGCAACAGAGACAAAAAAAGTGAATTTTCAAAGACAGTGAAAATATCGAACACTTTTGAAAAAATGTAATAAAAGATAAATAAGAGTTCTATAGTGTATAACCCAGAAAGAAATTAAAAATAATCTAAAAACAATTAAAATTAATAAGCACTTTATGTCACATGCTTGATACCTGGTAAGGCTGAAGATATAGAGATCCATAAAATCAGACACATTCTTGCCCTCTTGGGCTTGTACTCTAGTGGGACAACCAACATTCATTACATAACCATGCAAGTGAATGCAATATTGCAAATGTATCAAGGGTTACAGGGAAAAGTACATAGTACAATAGCAGCTTTGGAAATGCAATCTAGCCTAATCAAAGAATCAGGAAAGACTTCTTGAGATGAGCTCTAAAGAAAGAAAACAGATTAAGTCAATGAAGAAAAAAAGACATCTTACAGCGAAAAGCACATACTAAAACTTTGTGAAAAAAAATATGTATATACCATAATTGAATCAATCATTCTTGCCATTGGTGTTTATTTAGGTTGTGCGGTAGACTGCAACATTTCCTTTTTCTTAGGTAGTAGGTGGGCTTTACAGTTACTCTGCGTTGTCTACCATGATTCTATATGACCTACATAAACCCTTCATGGACTCTGCATAAATTCTTACACGGACTCTGGACTAGACCAAGTACTTTGCTTTAGTCAATGGGATAACAGTAAATGCTGGTGCAAGCACACCAAAAATGTTGTGTGTTGGAGCTTTCTCTCTTTTGCTGCAATTAGAAGGTGGAAACTATCATGTGAACAGGCTTAAATTGGCCCATTGCAGGAGGACAGACCTCAGAAACAGAGAGCAGCTGTCCCAGCTGAGGACAGTTTTCCAACCATCACATATGTGAGGAAGGCTGTCCTTTATGGAGCTGTAAGCCAAAATATCAGTGGACCTCAGATGGAAGAAAGCCAGATGAGCCAAACTGGTTCAGACTAGAATACCCCACCGGGCCACCTCACAGAATTCCAAGATAACTAAAATATTATTTTAAACTGCTACATTTTTGAGTAGTTGTTAGGCAGGAAAAGAAAAAACCAACTGGGGCAGTTTGATTGATGTCTTTTGGTCTTATCAGCAGTGCTTTAGGAAATGTTTTTGAACATACATTTTAGTGCACCTGCCATAAAATAAAGTCCAACTGTTATTAAGGTAAACTAGGATGTTGCACAGATGAGGAAACTGAGGCTCAGCTAAATTAAACTGACATGCCAAACCCATACACAGTGAATGATATATTTCAAATTAGTAGCCAAATCTTCAAATTCCAATTCAACACTCATTCAAATCTATCATCCTCTTATCTTGCTGGTGGAGAAAAAACAACACATTTTTCAAAGTCAAAAATCAAAGAAGTTCAAATTCAGTTTTCTGGGTTACAACAAGCATACTTTTTTTTTTTTTCTAACCCATGCCCTTTAATCCTGACAACAAGCCTGAGCTTGTCAGGTTTTCAGGAAGAGAATTCCAATAAGAAAGGCCGCTGGGAAATCTGGCCCAGCTTCAACAGAGAAATATTGCCATCCCTCAAGAAGGAAATGTAATAGACAACATTGTCTTGACTTCGTTGGTCCAACACTAGACACAGCTTTTGAAGGGTTAAACAAAGACTACACACTCTCCACAGCACAGGATGGTAAAGTTTATTTATTTATTTGTTTATTTATTTATTTTTGTCTACTCTGGAGAATTACAGAACTATTATTTTCCTGAAACTTGGAAGGAGAATTCAGCAGACAATATGAATTTCAGGAAAATATTTTTGCCATTAATTATGTCATAAGCAAAAGAGTAAAATAAACTGTTTATTATCACATATAAAATGCTTTTGATCAGTCAACTGAAAAACTAATTTCATTTTCTCATTACACTGCCTCAGGCATCTTTTAACGTCAATTTTTATTATAGCTAAAGCAAGGAAATTAAAATGATCAGTTATGGTGCAGAGAAAAACATTTGCTACAGAATTTTTTAAAGTAAGAATAATAAAGCACGAAACCTCTTTATCATTCATAATAATCACAACTCATCTGGAGAGGGAGAAATTCTGCTTCAAGGACCTCTGATCCTGCTATGGTCCTCTCTTTGCGCTTTGCGGAAGCCTCGGCAGTGGTCAGTACTGGGAGTCATGCTAGGGGTCCCATCCATGTGTCTAGAAGACATTGGGTTAAATTTCCTGTCCAATAAGAAATGGATTGGGAAGGTGACTCTATAATAAGAGCAGCTGAAGGAAGAAGCTATGAAAATGTTGGGAAAGCCTGGGTTTCACTGTAGCCTTTTAGCCCAGTAGTTGATATTATAGAAGGCTCTGTCAAAATAAACAAGGTGCTTAGGTGACAGGTTTCCAAACATGGCCTTATCCCCCACAAACTGAAAGATGACAGGTAGCATCTTCAGGCTAAATGTCCTGATTTATCCTGGTATTACAAATTATCAGCAAGGTTATGTATGTGAAAAAACTTTTAAATATAATACTCCAAGGCCATTTAACAAGGGTCATTAAGGTAGTAGAATTCCTTGTCTGGGGTAGACCTGGGGTTTGCTTGCTTCCTGTTGGGGATTACTGACTTTAAGCAGAGTTCTTGCTCTTTTGCTATAGGAAGAGGAGGCTATTCTGATAAATGGTATAACGAGAAGGGGACAAATGAAGCTTTGAGATTGAATGATGTGCATCACTGGCCCCTGGTCAATTTGAATGATGTGAATGTGTGTCTCTGTGGAAGAGAATAGGCAGAAACTAAAATAAGCCATGACTCTGTGAGACCTGGGTTGAAAGTCCTGATCCAGGCACAGAAAGGCAAGCTTGTTGAGAATTCATTGTCCTTTCTGAGCCATTGCTCACACATAATATGGCATTGGTACCCTGATGTGGTTATATTTCATGAGAAAGAAGTAGTGATACAGGTCTTGATAAGAGGCAAAGGTGGAAGGAGATGAAGAGACTTGCTCTTGAGTACACAAAATCCCCTGCCACAAACCAGAAATGCCCTAAAAAGCTCTGTTAGTCTCCTTATTAGAAGGAGTGTTACGACTGCCAAGGTCAAGCAACCCCCCTTCTGTCTGGCTACAGAGAAGACTGATGGAGAAGCGCTCTATGGTGAGAGATGAACAAGCATTCTCATTTCTTCAAATAGCTCCAGTGTGAAAAACTTGAGCCTGTACACTTTGGGCAGCTCTGTTCGCCAGGCAAGAGACAAAACAAGCCTCGAATAAATCCTGCCCTCCAGGATAAGTCAGCCTTCCAGAAAACCAACACTTAGCAAACAGCAAACACTGTGTAACTGTGTGGGGCACCTGTCAATGACTCATGTGTTTGCGTGTGTGTGTGTGTCTGTGTGTCAATGACTCGTGTGTTTGCGTGTGTGTGTGTGTCTGTGTGTGTGTTGGGGAGGAATCATCTCAGAGAACCTTAACTTAAAGAAAGATAAAGCACATTCCGGAGTAAATGATCACATTCCTAATTACAATCTCCTTTATTTTGGTTTTGCCCCACATGTCTCTGAGAAATCCAGCTTGGTTGTACTCCCGTCAAGACTCCTAGGAAGGACTTTCCAATGGGTCATGAGATCCAGGTGTTCAAAAGACAGCCAGTCAGGCATCCTTATTCCTCTACTTTGCTTTCTTCTGCACTGGCTCCTTTCCTTTGTAACACTCAACCATCTGTAAGTAAGATGGCTATCAGGAACTTCAGCCTGGCATCTTGCTAGCATCAAGAAAAAGAAGACTTCTCTTTTCTACCAATCTAAACCTAAGTTCCAGAATTGAATCTCTTTTGGCTTTGGATGGTCTGGCTTAGGTCAGGGATCCACAAGAATCAATTCTTATTCAAGGACAATAAAATAGAGTTTACCTTTAATATCTGTGGGTTCCACATCCGTGTGTTCACCAACTGTAAATGGAAATTATTTGGGGAAAAAATTGAATCTGATCTGAACATTGCACATGGACTTTTTTTTCTTATTATTGTTACTTAAATAACACAGTATAATAGTTATTAGCATAGCAAATATATTGTATTAGGAATTGTAAGAAACCTAGAAATGATTTCAAGTATGCAGGAAAATGTGCATAAGTTATAAGCAGATACTATTTCATTTCATACAATAAGGCCTTGAGCATCCACAGATTTTTGGTACCTAAGGGTGGTCTTGGAACCAATCTCTCCAGATGTCTTTCTTCTGATTGGCCAAGTTTGGGACACACGACCTTTCTGGGGTTTGAATAGAGTCAGTTCCTCTGCTATACATGGACTAAGACTATGAGAAGGGTAGTTGCTTCAGGAAAACAGGGCTGCCCTTACTGGAAAAGGACAGCAGAGGAGCAAAAACTTAGCAGATGGCTCAGTAAGCACCAACAACTATACTTAACCTTTCCCTAAGCTTTCATTAGGGCTTGGTTTGCAGTAGGGAGGAGATCTGAGGGCAGATCCCGGATCTCTTCATGCTTGTGGCATTTGACAGGTACACACAGGTACTAGGTAAGCACAGGAACACAGGATAATTCTGTGTTCCGCCGGCCAAGATCACCCAGCCTGATGAAAAGGACAATTAATCCAGCCGCCTCTCCGTAATCCCCCTGGCCCATTCGGTAACCATCTGTAGTCCTCATTCCACAAGGCAGCCCAAATTAAAGAGGCTTGTATTTGTTTTTTTGGAAAATGTTATGCTTTTTTAAGTAAACATTAGAAACTTTATAAAGCTATGAGATTTATTGAAACTGCTGAACTGTCTGGACTTGATCAAACTGGTTTATGCTGGTTTCAGAATGTGCTGTCTTCTCTCCAATTTATAACTATAAACAACAATTTCTATTTATTTGTACATGACCAGAACTTCACTTCATGTTTCTCCCGTATTATTGCATTTGGTCCCACCAAGCCCATGTGTGGAGCAGAGGTAAGTGCTGTTGTTAGTGTTCTTGTTTATAGATGAAGAATTTCCAAAACTTAATTGATGCCAGGCATGTTGGGTTTTGAGTTCAACTCTTCTGATTGAAGACAGTATTCACTCTGTGTGTTCTATTGTGTCTTGACTCAGTTTACAATGTAACATCACTCACATACCCTCTGCCCTTGTTATTCCAATTTTTTTTAAAACGAATACATGAAAGAATCATTTGCTTATTATCCACACCTAGGGTTTATGCTATATATAACCTAACCATCCAAGATCACTGGCAGGTTTACTTCACTCATGCAAAACAAAACCTGTCCTAGACATCCCTGGAAAATCTTGATGCCTGGTTATGCATACAAGCCAAATCTGAGAGAAAATTACAATGCTTTTGTAGATTTTACAAAAAATTTAGTTGGCTGAATGGATAGATATACAGAGACACAGATAAAAGGACTTGAGGCAACATAAAAAAAAAGTTGTTCCTGTACAATCTATGCTGAAATTCTACAGAAATTGTAAACAGTATGCCAGGAGTGGTGACATGTGCCTCTAATCCCAGCACTGGGGAGGCTGAGGCAGGAGAATGGAGTTTGAGGCCATAACAAGACTCTGTATAATCTTCACCCCCCAAAAAAAAAACTGTATGGAGGAGAACAGATTCTATGGAAAGTTGGTACAAAAGAGCTACTCTTTAAGGGCCCTCCTTGCCAAATTAAAACCATGAAATCACAACCAATCACTTGAAGTTTAGGGTTTTTCCTAAGACCAGGTCAAGGAAGACACAGGTCCTCCTAACAGGATCATAAACTCTCACCCTTCAGCCCTCTATGAACAATTATACATTATTACTTAGCAGGCAGTTAACAATGTACTAAAGGGTTCTTGAATTCAGAAGTGCATGAGTTTGTCTTGTCTTTGTTAATCACGAGCCTTGGGAGAACAGAAATCTTGTTCTCTACTTTTTCTGCCCTTCCTCAGCATGCTTAACAGAAGTTTGTATGCACAGCAAAAGTTAATACTATAAAACTGGTATTGAAACAAATCTAATTTAGCTGATCAGCTCTAAGTACATGACTGCTCTCACCATGCAGTGTGTGGGGAAAACTTCCTTCCCTGAGAACCTGGCATAACTTAGAACTAGATGGAGACCTGACCGAATATGGGAAATAAGACAATATCAGTTTGGGCTACTGTCAGTATCAGATTCATTTGCTCTTACCTTTTTTTTCTACCCTGTTTACCATCAGTCACCTTGTTAAAAAGGGGAGACAAAAGTGATCTGACTGATCAGAGATTTACCCTAAAGCTTTAAAGTGTGGTATATTTTTCAAAGATTTTAGGGACTTCTACTTCACCCTGTTGACCTTTGCTTCAAGATCATTTGAACCAAGAAAGGACCCATTTCCCATGGGCAGGGAATTAAAAAATGGCACTACACACCAAGGACCAGAAGAAAAAGCTCCTGAATGGGAATTAGCACACAGGAAAATAAAATCATTGGAATCATTTTTCAATTCCATGCTTCGAAAACTTTAGTTTTCCCCTCCTCTCTCTGGTTAAATGCTTCCACTTGTACTTGTAAGATCCTTGCTAAAACTGCCTTAATTATTTCTCTTGCAAGCAAAGAGTTGATCCAGCCTTGTTTGGTACATCTGTTATAACACATCACAGCCTCCCGTAATTACTCTTTTATTTAATTCTACACATTCTGATTAGCTGTGTCTGTTCCAGGCAAGCACTAGGAATGTTGTAAGTGCCCTTCACTCAAAAGGAGTTCTTCAGAACAGTATGAAGTGAAATTAAAGTAATTATTAAGTCATAGAAACTGAACGCAATTCCACGATAGGCAGAAGGGCTAGCAAACTGCTAACACTCCACAGTCAGAGAAAATCTGAGCTACTTTCTGGAATAATTCCTAGTATCTGGTTCTTGGTAATGACACGCACAGCATGAAGAGGCAGAAAACACAGAGATGAGGACCATTTTGAGATTTAGAAGGACCCTTCTCTGAGACACTGCTGAGAAACCAGAGTAGAAGCCATCTTAGAGAAGGAACACGTGTGATAACATGGCCAGGCAAGCTTGTCTTCTTTAAAGGTTCTTTTTAGCTCTCATGAATATTCTGTGTGCCGGGAAGCTTTTAGTAGAAAAGAGACAATTAAATTCAAGCTTTTCACCATTGTATCTCTTGCACCAGAGTGAGCAATAGGGCATAGGGCAATAGACTGAAATTAGATTGTAGCAGAACATGTGTACTGACCTTTTCTTAGAGCAGATCTATTTACTTTATAATGTAGTTCAACTTGTAGAAAGTGATGTACTCCGAGCTGAAGTAAAGGTTAAGAAATATGTGCATCTTAATTCATCTGGATTTCAATTCTGCTGGAGTCTTCTGCTTATATAAACCAATGTGTATTGGCCACAACAAAACTAAGAAGGCAAAATTGTTTGGCAGTGAGTTACACGTGAACTCCTTTATCATTCAGTGTAGCGACTCCGAAGTGTGGATTTCGCCAACCTCGTCAGTATTACCAAGGATCTTGTTAGAAATGCAAGTGTTGAAATCCTTTGCCAAACTGACTGAGTCAGACATTGTGTTTCAGCAAGCCCTTCTGATGCATGCTAATATTTGAGAAGTGCTGGGTGGGGGGCATGTTTCAACCTCTCAGGTGATTTTAATGTGGAGTCAGAAATGAGAGTCACTGATGTACTTCTAACATGCAGGAGGTACCACTGGTGACATGCAAATGTTAACTGGTCGATAGGTTGATGGGATACTTTCCATAGTCTTGAGATTGTGATTTTAAATGGCATTGGAATGTCATTTTAAATAACATTGAGAAGGACATGGTGGGATAGGCCTGTAATTCCAGCTGTTCAGGAAGCTGAGGCAGGAAGATCATTAATTTGGGACTAACCTCGTCACCCTAGCAAGATCCTAGAGTAAAATGGACTAGGGATGTATGAAGTATGATTTAAAAAATCATATGTTTTTAAAGTTTTTAAAATGATTACAATAAAAGACATGTTGCCATGAATTTCCCTAAAAATATTTCTCCTCTCTTTGAATACCTATCATTCTGACCACTTCCCAGGCAGTTACACAAGTCCTGTTTTATAAGGGTCTTTAGTTGTGCTCTTGTGGCTTCCTCAATGTCCTGAATTGGATCATGTTAATTTTGTGTTAATTTCGATTTTGGCGAGGAATCAGTAGTTGTCCAGGGACAGATCCAGTGAATACAGTAGACTAGAACAAGTCACTGTTTTTATGAACCTGCCTTTCCAATACATGGCTCATAGCAGAAACATTCACCATATTTTTGATCATACTTGATAAAGATGCTAGTGAAAGAGGACTTGTAGAACCGCTTTAGCAAGTAGCAAGAATGATAGCCTAAGTGTGACCAAAGTGTATGTGTGTTGAAGTGGGTAGGGGGTATTTTGAGAGAAACTATGGCAATGTGTCTCTTACTGTAATAAATTTTTTTAAAATGTAAACATTCACCAAATTTTGAGATCATCCCTTGGAGCACAGTACTAGAGTGTTTATCTAGTAGTTCAAGGCCCTGACTTCAATTCCCAATTCTAAACTAAAATAAGGTAAAAATAATGTTGAATCTCTTAGCAAGAAAGTTAATCATTTTTTTTACCCTTCTCACTATTCAAGAAGACTTTCGGTGCTAATAGACTCTCTGACATCTCCCTAATTCTTGCTAATCTCTTAAAACAAAAAAAGGACAGAGCAGAATCCAGGCTCAGAATTTTTAGTATTCAACAGTATCAAGATGGAATATGATTAACATAGTTAAATTTTAATCAGGTTATATTTGTAGGTTGCTTTTATTTATGTTGAATGATTCTAGTTTTCATTACAGGATAGTAATATAAATTTCTCTTTTAATTAACTTTTTCTCAAAGAACAGTAAAACAATTTGAAAAGAAGTATTTAGTAAATCATTCAAACAATAAGAGTACAGATGGCTCTCAGGATCTCACTTGCAGGACCGAGAGGGAGGCTAATTTCCAGGACAAGACTTGGTCAGTACACATTAAGCCTAATTTTCAACACTGACTCTGCTTCTATCTCCGGGCCTTGACCTTCAGAAAGATGACCTAAAGCCCGAGACATCTGCTGTCAGCAAAGAAAAATTCCATTATGGTTACTGAACAATTTACCAACATAGAAAAGTGACTCAGACATTTGGAACAATTTTTCATCACAACACTTGAAATCAAAGGGTTCTGAATTATCTAGATAATTTAAAATGTCAAAAATAACCCATTCTTTGAAGTTTAGGGTAATAGAATTTGAAAAGAAACTTAAATTTTAAATCTTTTAAAAACGCAATGAGATGTTCCAAATAGAACATTTGCAGAAAAAAGAAGAAAATATCATAGCATTCATAGTTGTGTCCTTTGGATTCTTAAGGTTTTGGTCAACTGCTTTTCAATCGTTTTTCACCTTATAAGATAGATTGATGATAGATAGGTAGATGATAGATACATGATAGACAATTCTGTTCCTTACTTTCAAACGTTGAGAGTTGTTAGAGTTCAACTTTATATTTCATATTTTAATTAAGATTCAATGTTCAGATAATGAAAGAATAAATGAAGTGCTTTATAATAAAGTTTCTATGTTCATATTCTCAGTATCAAAACGCATCTCCTAGGTTACTTTGGCCGCAAATAACAAAAAACTCAACCCAAATTGTAAACTTTCTTTACAAAAAGAAACAAAATGTGAGTTCTCATAGTATATCAACTTGGAAAATAGTGAGGTACAATGTCTAAAGAAGATATTTAACATCTCTCAGCGGCTAATTGCTTATATATAGTGCATAAATTCTAACTAGCTTTCCATTGTCTTATAGTCCCTCTACATGTTAGTCCACTGTGTTTCTCTCCTTTTATTTGTTCATTACTTTCAAGACACTTTTGCATTCTAACTATTCCTTTTCCTCCCCTTTTCTATGAACACAATATTTTCATTCCCAAGTTGTCCTTCTGATAAGGTTTTACTCCAACTTCTACTCCATATCCAATGCCAAGCAGGTTTTCTTGTATTTATAGAGCAACTAGTTAAACAGTATTTCCCTAGTGCATTTGCTGATTTATCTCCTACAGTGGACTAGCCTTGCACTTCTCTCTCCAACGTCTATTTCCCATGTTTCTTACTGGTGGCACCTCAAATTGCCATGGAAAGACACTCCTCCCCTACTTCAGTTCATCCACATGACTGTAGTCTTCTTCATTCAACAGAGAATCAGACCAAACAGCCACCAGCCTACTTCAGGGATGGAAAATGAGCCTGTCACAAACCATTAGCTGAGTTCTAAAACTGTCAGAGGAAGATAATTTGCTTTTTGTTGTGGTTGACCATGAGATTTAAATCTGAGTGTCCCGGAAGCCATTTAGCCACCAAAGAGACAGCTTACCTGGGAATGAAGCCAACATTAATCCAAGCAGATAAATGAAGGGGAGGAGAAAAGAGACCAAACTCTGAGAATGACACTAGATATACTAGATCGAGCAACATCTGAACCCAGTGCTACTTCTAGATTTTTTAAATTTGAACTGAGTCATTTTCTTTTTCATTTAAGTCACTTTGAATTTGATTCTGTCACTTGCAAAAGAGAGAACCCTAGTGGTTGATATGGCTTCTCTGTCATCATTCTAGTACTATTCATGCTTAATGGTTCAGTTCAAGTGAAGTCTCCTCCATGAAGTCTTCCTCGCTCTTTCTCCCTCCCTGCCCCTCTCTCCCTCCCTTCTCTCCCTCTCTCTCTTCCTCCATCCCCCTGTCTCTCCTCTCCTTTTCTGACAATTTCATCAGTTTACCATCAGTGTTTCGTGTTTTAAAATGAATTTCAAACTTAGGTACAGTTTTTCGGTCAGAGGCCATGTTTCTTGGGTCTTCTATACTCATCTCAAACAATGGAACAGAGCTCAATATATATTAGGGACTTTTTAATTTACTGAATAACATTCTCAGCCAATTAACTAGAGGTGCTTATTGTGCATAGGGCATTTGGGAGGGAGTCTGGATGCTTTCGATATTTTCACATATAATGGTCTGAGTGTTTGTCATCTATTTGCTATGAACTACCTATTTGGGTCTCTGAAGGAATCCTAAAATAGAGACCCTCAGCCACATCTGCTTTCTAGCTGCACTGCAGAATCACAGAAAATAGATGGAAGCCAAATTATTATTCATTAAATTAATGGAGGTAAGGTTAGAAGATGATTCATCAGAAATGACAGTCAGCTGAGTGCAATAATGCTAGGTACCTTATCAGGAAGATGTAACTGTTTACATTTGACAGCACTATACCAAGCAAGCTCTCTCCTCCCACCCCAGGGGAGGAAGAGAAGCAGAGAAAGTGTGCTCCATGTGGACAACTTCCCCCCAAGGAGAAGACAGTCAGAACTGAGCCAAATGATTCCAATTATTCCCTTCATTTTAATCAACTATTATTTCACCTCCTCAAGCGAAGAATGGAGAGGGGAAGATTTTAAGTAACACACCTGAGGAGTTCCCTCTGCCCTGAAGGAAACATGAAAGGCAAAAGAAAATTTCATCCCTATTCATCGTTCCCATCATTCCCTCAACACACTCCTAGCCACTGACTTTAGCCTTGTCGTAGGAGCAAGTTACCTAACTATGCTAATGATCTCCTCTTCTATTCTCAGTGACAGAAAAGAATTCACCCACATTTTATAGAATGGTCAGAAAGACTGAATAGTGTCAACATCATGGTGAAGTAGACGTGGTATGACTTCATAGGGAATTTTTTTTTCATTATTTCAGTCTCCCTTTTCCCCTGCCAAAGTTTTCTTTCTAAATCTTTCATTTTCGTGTTTTTGGGTCTATGCTGAAGTGGAATTTTATGCTTCAAGAAGAGAGTCGATGAATCATGGAAAGTGTAATTGACAAAGAATTGGCATGTTTTTCACTTTTCTTTTTTCTGCATCAACTGAATAAGATTAGTGTCTTACATGGATTATTTTTTCAATAATAGGTAAGGCTGTGTTGGCAACAAAAATAGCAAAACAGCAACATCATAAGCTTGCCTAACCATCCAGTGGAAGAGAATTTTCAACTTGAAAAGCACTCTGGGCTCAGCAAACCAAGGACCTGAGTAACAATTACAACTGAAATCATTAAGCATCCATGTTTTCTCCTATGGAGAGATTGGGTCCTCTAGGGTTCTTAGAGGGAAAAGCAGAAACATTAGGAGAAGACCTTACATAATAACCTTTCTGTAAAGCTTGGATGGCACAAATGATTTTTTAAAACATTCGAGTCACATGTCATTAATCAGAAATGACAGTCTTTATTCACATATATTTGACTGAGCTGCATAATTTTAGACTCCAATAGGTCTAGATAAATGACCCTAAGTATTGTACTTTTTCAAATTGACAATGATTGATGATAGAGTGAAAAAACAAATGCTGAAAAGAGGCCCTGAAGTAAACACTGAAAATCATCTTTACTACTTTGGGGAAAAGAAGTTAGAAGATTTTCTTCTTCAAGACTTCTCTTTCTTAATATCTCTGTCCTCTTAATTCTCTGTACATTTCCAAACTCTCCATATACAACTCAAATCTTAATGAAAAAACTGAGGTTAGTTTAGTTATGTTTGTTCAAGTGGGCAGGAAAAGACGATAATAGTAATTGATAAAAATTCATTCGCTTAACAAGTATTTCCTGGGCCTATTGTGTGCCAGACACTAGTTTAGGCACCAGAGCTCCAGAAGAAATTAAGGTAGATAAAGGTTTCGCTTTGAGGTAGCTGACATTTTAGCAGAGAGAGATAAGCAGTACCCAAGTAAGCAAATAAATAAATGAGATTATTTCAGAGATTTTTAGGTTGTATAAGGAAAATAATGTAGTGATTTAATAGAAAGTGAAGAGGCAAGTAGCAATTTCATTTGGAAGGCCAAGGAAGACCTTGCTAAGTAATGACATTATAGCTGAATAAGAATCAGTTTTTCAAAGAGCATATAATGCAGAGGGAATAGCAAGTGCAAAGGCCCTGAGGCAGGGACAAGCTGGCACATGGAAAGCAGAGAAAAGCGGTTGAAGAGGAAGGTGGTAGTAAGTCAGGACAGATAAGGAATCAGAGGCCAGAATATATGACATCTTTAGATTATTATAAGGAAATTGGGTGTTAGTAAAGCAAAAGGAAGCCTCAATTTCTTCAAAATAATACCTACGATTCATTAAATCCTACGAGCAAGGGATTGTGTCTAATGTACATTTCCATCAACTGTGTAACCTCCATTAAAGAAAGAGTTATCATTGTGCTTGAAAAAAATAAGAAAAAAAAAAGGAAAAATCCCTCAGCAAGACTGCAGAGCTGCCAAGCGCTTAAACCAAGATTCAAATTCAAACATCAGCCCAACCTATTCCAAAACTAAAAGGTACTTAGGTCCCCACACAAAGCCTGTTTTTCTTGTCTTCCCAAAATGTTGAAGCAATGACTATACAAATATACTTTTTCCCCCTCAATGAAATCATGAGAATGTTCATCAGTAGTGCACATTGGGATACTACTAAGGTCTATGTCAAATGCTTATGTGTATTTTGCATCTACTTTTTCTGTTTGCATGATAAGTGTATAAAGCTATTTATTCCTAATTCTCCCCAGGTCTCCTAGATGACTTGAGTGGAAGCCTCTAATGGGTAGATATCATGAAACAGCTGTATTCACTCACTCATTCAAAGATTTATTGAATGACCACTTCTAAGTACTCTGGATAAAATAGTGAGTAAAACAGTGAAAATAGCTCTTCTCATGAAATTAATGGAGGAAGTTATCTGTGTCATAATAAAATCAACACTGCTTCTCCATTAAAACTTCCCACAGTGCTTACATTCCCATCTTTTTATTATTTCTTGAAAAAAAGGTCTAATTGCTAAATTTCCCAGGAAAGAAGGAAAGAAGGAAGGAAGGAAGAAAGGAAAGAAGGAAGGAAGGAGAGAGAGAGAGAGCGAGAGAAAAAGAAAGAAAAAACCAACAGCACAAACCAAAAATCCTTACTTGGTAAGGCAAAAATAATCCTAATTAAAAAAACTGATCCATTGATTTTCTAATATTAATTATAAATAAACATTTAAAGCATATATTTTGCTCAAAAGTTTTTCAAAAATAGATAATATATAATCTCCACCCTTTATGAGTTTATAAATCCAACAAGGATTAAAAAGAAAAAACAAAAACTGAGAAGTAATAGAATATCAAGAAGAAAGTAATCACGGGGGTTTCTATGGCCCAGATTCTAAATCAGAACCCTAATATTACTTCATAGAGGAGCCACATTTTAATTTCATTGGAAAGCGCCATCAAACAGAAAGAGGACTGCCTGGATCACACAGAAAGATCACATAAGAAGTGAGCTCATGTAAGGAACTGGATGTCAGGAAAGGTAGAGATGTGGTGCTATTTCCCTATCATTGATAGGGGTTCTAGTAACTTTCGTTTTAAGATATCTTCTTTTATCCTTCATTGTTGAAAAACACATTCTTTGCTATAAGAATTTTGCTCTTCATGTAAATCCCAGGTTGACTTTTTTCTTTCAGTGTTTACCAGATGTTTTTCTATTGTCTCCTGGTTAACACTTTCTGAGAGAAGCTCATATTCATGTTTATCTTGGTTCTCTTACAAAACATAGAGTTTCCTCTGGCTGCTTTTAAGATTTTGCTTTGCCAGTAGTTTTCAGCAGTCTGACTTTTGATGCGAGGTATCATTTTCTTTGTATTTATCCTGCTTACATTTGTAGGATTTCTTGAATCCATAAACTTTAGGTTCTTGTAAAATTTAAATTTTATTCTAAAGAAATATAAATAGAGCCGCGCATGGTGGCTCACACCTGTAATTCCAGCACTCGGGAGGCTGAGACAGGAGGACAGTTGTGAGTTCAAGACCAACCTGGGCTACAAAGTGAGTTCAAGGCCAGCCTGAATGGCATAGCAAGACCCTGTCTCAAAAAGACAAGGGCCGGGGATCTAGCTTAGTGGCCTATGTACCTGCCTGGCAAGTGCAAGGTCGTGAGTTCAATCCCCGGTGCTGCAAAAAAAAAAAAAAAAAAAAAAAAAAAAAAAAAAAAAAAATATATATATATATATATATATATATGATATATATATATATATATATGACTGAAATTGTAACTCAGTAGTAGAACACATGCTTAGCACATGTGAGTCCCTGGGTACAATCCCTAGCATCAAAAAGAAAAAAAAATAATAATTCAAAGTACAAATCATTCCGAGTAAAGTTGGAAAAGGGAAAACTATATACTCAATATTCTTCTGGGCACTGTGGGACACAAAGAAAAAACAGACATTTTATTTGCTCCAATGCCCCTTAAAATCTTTAACTGGCAACTTATCAGTGCCAGTACATCTAATACAAGAAAGATGAAAGCACGTCACTTTTCAAAGTAAGAATTTCATAGATGTGAGGTCTGAGAAGCAAGTTCAACCATTCTCCCTGGGCATTTCCCAGGAAGTTTTGCTACCATTTCATCCAGTGGTTTCCTGCTCGCATCTCTGACCTGTGGCAGCGCAGTGAGCTTCTCCACAGAATGGTGGGTTACAGCCACACCATCTGCCTTTAGGTGTGAATCTCAGCCCTGGAGGACCCTCTCCCAAGTGTATTTCTTCCTGTGTTCTTTCTGTTTCTCTTTATTCTGCTATCCAGCTTTTTGAAACTAATTAACAATCATTTGATGTCACATCTTCCCAGTTCAAATTACTGTAGAGCTTTGGCCTGATTGTTACTCATACCATTTTATGCCCACATGCCCTGCACTCTTCTTGGAATGTCCCATTATTGCTTCTTAACTGCTATGCAGATAAGAAGCACCAATTGAACTTTGTTTAAGAGTATTTTGAGTTTCTTTGACCACAAGATCTTTTATACCTGAGTACCCATTGTACAACTACCTGGTAGTAGACCAGTATTCCATGGATCAGTTCAGGAAATGCTACTCTGAGGACTCATCACTAACCTGATTGTTTCCCAAGAAAGCGGAAATACTTATAGCTTCCAAAGGTACTAATTTCAATTTAATACATTTTTAAATATCTACAGTGTCCGGGATACTGAACCACAAGAAAGCTTATAACAAACAGAAATGTTAATGTCCAAAAAAATTCCATAGGGAAATTAAGATGCCTTGGGAAAAGAAAGGAACAATATTACATGTTAACTAGGAGAAGTATTAGAAAAGTATTTTTGGAGTCAGGAGCATATGAATTCAATCTTAGAGGCTGAGCAAACTTTTATAGAAATGCATATAATGAGGTGAGACGGGGAAAAAGTAAATGTGAAGGAGAATAAAAAGAAGTAAGAGTGTTAGTAAGGATTTTGATGCTACAAGAGTCAAAAACCCAACTCGATAAAATAGCTTAAGCAGAAAAGGGAATTTATCGGCATGAATAATTGAGATGCTCAACTTATGCTGCAGGCACAATTGGACCCAGGAACCTAAATCATGTCACCAGCCTTGGATTTATTCGTCTACCACTTGGCTTTACTTTCCTCTGCTAGATGCCATGTCTACCCAAGGAGTCTCTCTTAGGTAGCAGATATGCTTCATCCTGAGCAAGTTTCATCTCCTCCCCTAAGATATTTAGAGAGAAAAAACTCTCAGAATTCATCCCCATGTAGTGAATCACATGTCCATCTCTAAGCCTATTTCTGTGGCCAATGGGATGTGATGCTCTGATTGGCCAGACTTGGTTCGTATCTCTATCCTTGGATCAAAAGTAAAGTAGGCATTCTCCTCAAAGATAACAAAACACTGGGATGCAGTTACCAAAACAAGAATGACTACCATACAAGTGCTGTGGATTGGATGAATATTCCCCAAAAGTCCATGTATTAAAGGTGTGGTCGCCAGGGTGACATTATTGGAAGGTGGTGAAACTTTTGAAAGAGCATAGTGGGATGTTCCTGAGTCACTGGAGCGATGCCCCTGAAGGGGATTGCGAGACCAGCCCCTCTGTCTCTTACTCCACTTCTTGGCTCATGACATAAACAGTTTCCTCTGCCATGTACTCCCCACCATTGCCATCCAGTGCTCTCACAAGAAGACAAAAGCAATGTGGCCACTGAGTCTTGGACTGGAGCTTCCAGAAAATAAACTAAGAAAAGTCTTTTCTTTTTAGAAGCTTATTGCATCATGTATTTTGTTATAGGCAATAGTTAATATAACAAAACAAAGCAAGAACTATAGATTCTATTTCACTTTGGATATGAGAAAAAGTAGAACATGGAATGAAGTAGGATTTCAGGACATTACACCTGATGCTGCTATCAATAAACCAAATATTCAGGTTAGACTCGTTCATAAATAAAATCATTAAAACATGAGAAATAGAAAAGTCTTGCTTGGCTGTAAGGCACACAGCAACCTTCTCAGCTTGATAACATAACTGTGAGGAAATGTGTAAGCAAAGATCTAGGGGCAGATTTCCTACAGTAGAGGACGTATCAGAAAGGTTTACAATTTTCAGAATTAGTAGGAATAAGTCCTTCTGGTATTTTGCAGGCAATTTTAATTTATGATACATCTTTGGGGGAGATGACAGGGACTAGACATAGGGTAAGTGGGCATTGCTTCTTGACAGTGGGTTCATACAGTTGATATTCAATGCATCAATTATGATGCAAATACTCAAACAGGGCCCTATTTGAATGTTCTTTTTCAATTCCTCGTTACCTTGGAGGTTTAATATTAAATTGACAAACTAAAGCTGCCACAATGCTGAGGCCCTGGTGAGGAACCGTTAACAAGATGTGAGCATGACTAATAAAATAGCCAACTCTTGCTGATTTATAGCCAACTAATTACCTGACAAATATCCAGGCTGTGTTCTCCCTGCTGGATTGATAGCAGGCTGTCAATATGAGAAGGGACAAAAAGACAGTTCAGGTTGAGAAATAAGAAGAATAGTTTGGTAAATTGTAGCAGACACTGTTGCTTTATATCAGATTATCATGACTGTCAATAGTCACAATCAGCAAAGTCCATATTGGTATTTTCCAGAAAATCTAGGGTGATTCAGAATCCCATCCACCTACCAAAGATTGAAATAGTTAAATGAAAAGAGAAAAAAGAAAGCATATTAGTTCTGTGAAAAATCAATTCAAGAAAAAGATATCCTATATTGTGTCCCTAAAATATCCAAACACGCATCCTTCTTATAAAGAGACTCCCTCTTAAAGAGGACATTCCTTTCGGAAACTTTTGCTGGTTGTGTGTTATTAATTTGGAAAGCACTGCTATAGGTCTCCTCATGTTCAAGACTGAAGGTTCAGCTATAGATTTCTGTTTAAATAAAACATGACCTGAGTAATAAAGTCACTACAGTTTGGTCCTTTGGCAAGAACGTCCATATGCATTTAGGATATTCACCTCACTTAAGCTGAAGCTACTTATCAGAGTCTAGGAATCTGAATAAAACAGAACTCAGAGACTGTGAGCTCAAAGAAAAACCATTTGATATTTTGTACTTTCCTGACTCAGTTGTCAAAAAGGAGACCATGTACTTTATCTCATTGATGTCAATGTTATAACCAAAGATTAGTCATCCTTGCACAAAGGGGATATTGACCAAGAAGACCTGTGGCATCTGCTAATTTCTGAAACTGAAATGATACAAGAAAATAAGGCTCCAGGCTTATAATAATAGATTACAGAGGTCTGTGAAAGGAATAGCTGCAGTTTGTTAATTTTTTTAAAAGGTCATGGTCCCTCATTCACTACATGTTTCTCTTTTCCTGGGCAAATGAATGCAGGTCCTATTATAGTATGGAATCTTTCCAAACCAGACAGTGGCTTTGTTCAGTTCGTTCACTTACTCCTTGCATATTCATCTATGGGTTCTTCTGTCCTCTGATTTCAACACATGATACTTTGTGGCTGGTCTCTCAAAAATGTTGTATTTTCAAATGACTAGTCTTTTGTGTTGTAAGCAATAGAAATGAAAATCGGTAAATTTAAAGAATTTAAAGGATTGAGTGAGTTTGCTTGTGGAATAAGGAGTTGAACGCTCAATGACTTGGGAAGGAAGGACCAAAGTTGCTATGGCAATCCCACAATAGAAATTCCTAGACCTTCTCTAACAAGTGCTTTCCAAATAAACTAACGGTAGGAATTACCCAGGAATACTTATTAAAACACATTCCTGGGCCCAACATAGACCTGATAGATGAGAATTTGGGGAGAAGCCTGGAATCTGTGTACCTAACTGGAAAGAGTATGAAATGCTGCAGAAAATAATAACATTAACTCTACTCTATTGGCCATCAGGCTCTACTCCAACTGGCAAATCCCAGGAAGGGCTTATCTGGGACAGGTGTCTATCTTAATCCCATTCTTATAGCCAGAAGGGTTAAATTGAGGGCACTATCCAATGTATCAGGGGCTGGTTCTAGAGAAGGAAAAATCACCAAAGATCAGAGAATCTATGTATAAGTGGTGTCTTTTGTGAATAAAAACAGCCAAAGCTACATAGATTTCATTTAGAAACCAGAGATGTGAAGTATTGCATCAGCCATGCTTTTACAATTATGTAACCTGGTTATCCAGAAAACCAAAGCAAGTGTTCCAGTAGTAAATTCATCCTGGATAAGGAGTTTGCATGAAACAAGTGGAAATAAGCCAAGAAACAGAACCTATATCACGGTATGGAGGACCATCCTCTTTTCCAAGCTCCCAGGTTTATACCCTGAAATGTTCCCAAATTGTGTGTATCTCTTATGAACTCTATAAACAGCATCAAATCAGCACACAAGCTCCACCACCCCACTCTTGGCTGGCCTTTGGGGGTTACCTTCCTTGTCTTCTGCTCATCCCCCAGGAGGCCCCATGGCAACTGATTTTGCCAAATGATGGCAGCTTAACAGATAGTTGTCTTTGTCCACAGGTCTTAGTCACAGTGAAAATTCAATGGATGGTTTTGCTGCAGGCATATTTTCAAATGCCAGGAAAGCATCTGACAGTGTTGGATGTTTGGAAGGCTATTGTTAGGAAGATTTAGTGCTGTCCCACATTCAATCATTTATTCAACAGTTACACAGGAAGCTAACCAGAGGAAGCAAATGCAAAAGGGGTGTTCTGTGAATTCTACAGGGAAATATTTCCCTCCTTATTTTATGCAGAAAACCTAGGACACGGATTCTGAACAAATCACAAGTCATACGGCCTCATTTTGAAGGATAAACTATTGGAGTTTAATCTAGGCAATGTCCTCTTGTAAAATGCAGGCTAAGAGAGAGAGAAAACACATTCCCAAAGCCATAAAACTAATTATTTTGGCTCACCAAAAACAAGTTTTTCTTTATTCCCAGGCTTCTGCTAGATGCTTTGTATCAGCCAACTTTCTGAGAATTTGCTATGCAGAAAGTATTTTACATGCATTGTTAATGCCACCCAGCATCTACTCACTCTTCTAGAAATAGGACTCTGGTTTTCTCTAAAGAACCACCTCTCCCTCTCCTTAGTCTGTCTACTTAAAGTGGTCTCAAATCCATACTCAGTTCTAGGGATGAGCAGGTAACTTGAACCTAACCACAGGTCCTTGAGAACATTTCACTGCCCCATGGGTGTTGGTTTACATTTGAGCACAAGAACCAATCAGAATCAATTTGACATAGTGAAATTTTGCTAGGATAGTGTAAGAAGTGACCATTTTCTTTTCTGCTGGGAGTGCTAGCAGTAAGCACATGGTAAGCAGGGCTTTTAGGAGTCATTGAATGGGACCCGAGAATAGAGATAAAATATTAGAAGTTGGAGCAAAGACAGGGAGAGAAAATGAGTCTTGATGACTTGTTTGTGCTCTTGGTACCAGCTGTGCCTGAAGCTAGTCCTGTCCCTAGACTTTTTAGCTATACAAGCAAATAAATTCCCTCAGCTTCCCTAAGCCAATTTGATTTGGGTTTTTATCTCCTGCAATTGAGAGTCCTAATTAAAACAGGAGTGAACAGAATAATGCATCTTGTTAATTCTCTTTCTTTAAAAACTATTGAGTACCTGCTGTAGGCTCCTAAAGAATTAAAAGGGATTGTCCTTCTAAGTCACTAAAAAAGGAAAAAGAAGAGATAATGTTCATACGTGCATGAGGTATAGAATCACTTCTACTTGCATCAATAAAAGGGGTTTGCATATCAAATGATATTCAAAATCAACTCTCTTAGCTGAGGCGATAGAAAGAGAAAGATCAGCATAGGAGGCAGAGATAGGGTTTTTGGAGGTGAAATAAGCTGGGTCAGTGTTAAGTTTAGCATTTCTTTCCCCAGGACAGCTGGGTCTGAGTCAAAGGATGTAAGCTTGAGACTGTATTAAGAGTGTTGGTCAGTGCTCTAATCTTCTTGGGAAATCTAACCAGTTCAGTTCTCCTTCCTCATTTGTTTTATGGCAAGTTGGATTTAGGGTCTATCCAGATCCTTCTGAGGCTAGGTCAGATCCACTACAGATATTTTGCCATCTCCTTACAAGAGCTGTTAGGAAATGCACTATTCTTGAAATGGATGTCATGCTATTGATCTCACATAAAGATAATCTAGAAATCAGTTAAACAACACCTTTTAGTATCTGTTATAGACCCACCTTGGTGGTGAGAGGAATACAAATTTTTATAAATGAGACATAGAACTTGTAGTCCATGAGCTTTAAAATCAGCAGTGATCTATGTAACAAATTAGATAGTGCATATTTGTGCATTTTTATTGCAGTGCAGTGGTTAGTTCAAGACTAGGGGGATCAGGATGTAAGCTCCCCAGAGGCAGTTTGCATCAGCCAACTATTCCACATTAAGTTCCGTAAAAAGCCTTACAGAAGGTACACTCAATATATAGTTGTGGATTAAACAACATTTATTGAAGAAGGTATCTGAGAGTACTATTTGGAAGACACGGCCCAGGAGGATATGAAATGCTATGCTTCTAAACCTTTAAGATTCCATGAAAACACCAGAGCTATCCTTGAAGACTGTTGTTTGGCTGGTTTGGCTAGATTTCCCAAGCATTCCATTTGTTCATGAGAGATTGAAAGATGAGATGCTCAGTTCCAATATGCTGGACTGAAAGGATATTTTTTTCTAACCTTCTAAGCCAAGCCCTGTTCATTAAAAATCAAAAATTAGGGCAAAGACTGAAAAATTAACTGCAGTTACTTTTAATTGCTTTAGGTAACAGAAATCTAAGGTCTTAAGGGACAAGTGACTCTCCCAGGCTGTAGAGTTTCCCTAGGTCATCTCTCTCAAATATTTTCTCCGACTGGAAACACTATTACCATTACCCTTCCCAGTACTTAGCGTATTTTGAGCTCTCTCTCTATGCCAGCAGTGTTGAAGTGGAAATGATAACGTGTGGATTTAAATGACCTTTCCATGTGCCCACCATTCGCTCTATTGCAACTCTCATCACACTGTTTTGTAATTACTTATAATTGGCTGGATATCCCTGCCCCTGCCCTCATTCCCTTTCAGTCTTTTGTCAACTCAGGAGCCAGAATGCACTGTTTCAAACATAAGTCAAATCATGTCATTCTACTGCTCAAAATTTTCCAGTGACAATTTTTCACTTGAAATGAATCCCCAAGTCTTGATAATGGCCTGGAAGATCTTCTACCAATGGTTCACATTTTAACAAGAAATTAACAACACCCAGAGAGACTTAAAACACAGTGTGATCAGTCATGATAGTACATGTCTGAAATACCAGCACTTGGGAGGCTGAGGCAGGAGGATCACCACGAGTTCAAGGCCGGCCTGAACTACATAGTGAGACCTTGTTTCAAAAAACCAAACTCCTCCACCAAAAATTAAAACAAAAAACAAAACAAAACGAAAAAAACAAGAGTCCATACTCCACCAAACCTAATTATATCAATTCCTGGAGCTGCTAATTTTTTTTCAAAAGATTCTCAAGTGATTCTTTTTTACATTTTTATGGTGAAAAATTTTGAATATACACAAAAGTAGCTAAAATAGTACATTGACCTTTTTGTACCCAACCTCCATATCTCTCAACTCAGAGCCAATCCTGTCCCTTTCACATTCCCATCCACTTCCTGCGTCTTGTGCTAATATGAAGCAAATCCCAGACATCATCTCATTTTATCTATACATATGTCAGAATGCAGCTCAAAGAAAAAAGAAATCTACCACCCCAACACAACCACAATATCATTATCACAGGTAAAGGGAAACAAAAGAACGAACAGCTGTCGCGACCCACTGTAAGCACTGAAAACCATCACCCTACACAGCCTGTGTCCCTGTCTCCCACATAGCTCTCATCAACTGCTTTCCCCCCTTTCCATTCTCCTGCAGCCACAATGGCTGCCCTGAGCACCAGAAGTCTTTGCCTGTGACGATCTTCTCCCAGATAAACACATGGCTCCTCCCTTCACCCTCTACTCTTTCAGGAAACCCTTCACTGAAATTTAAAGTTCATCCTGAATATGGCCCCATCCCCTCCCTGCCTCCTGCTTTTTACTTACAGAATTAATGAAATCACATCATCTATCAAAATGTAACACCACAAGAAAAGGTGCCACATAAATATTTGCTGAATGAATGCGCGAGTGAGTGACTCATTTGAGTAACATTATGCCTACATCTGAGCCAATGAGATGATAGGATAAAAGGTAAGAAGTCCCTTTCATAAATAGATGGTATTTAGATGCTATAAATGCTGTATTTCATAAAGCTTAGTAAAAACTCATAACATTAGTACACATACAAAGGTGAGAATAATTAATAGGCAATGTATGCACAGTGAGCTATTAATGGAAACAAGGATGTTTGAATTAAAATCCTAAACACTGAAGTGAACATCACAAAGGGCAACGGTTCTCTTTTATTAACAGTCCTTTGGACTGCCTTGTACTGTAGAATTAACCCAGGTTGGTTAAAAAAAAGAGGGGCCGCACATTCAAACTGAAACAGTCACCATACGTTGGTCAAACTTAACAGTGTCATATGCATATGTTATTCATATATAAAAAGGAAATATAAGGAGTAAACAACTTTGTATCCAGGTAAGCAAAACCCCAAGCATCCTCGTTCGTGAAGCATTCATATTCTCTTTCTCAGGGGAAATAATTCTCGAATTTGGTGTAATTGTTCTTGATCTCACTGAATGAGGAACATTGCTGACCATCATCATCCAGGTGTAGAAACAGCAACAGTTAAGAATCTGCAAGATTGAAATCACACACTCAGGCATAAAGACACAAAAGCCACACTTCACTACTTCCTCCTCCCGGGCCAGGAGGGACATCTGGAAGCATTCCCTTTGGGAACCATATCTAAAATGGGCTCTTTCAATCCAGGTTTGGAACATTAAGTATTCGCCTTTAGTATAACAAGAAACTTACTCTCTCCCAGGCTGCTAAGACACAAGATGTCCTGCCTGTGGTTACCTGGGAGGTAAATATTCAAGCAAGGGCACTGTCATTATGACAAGGGGAAATGAACTTGCATGAGTAGTGATCTCTGAATTGGCTCTGGATCTTCTGCATTAGGAAACAAGGAAATTAGTGAGGTGTCCAGAAAATAAATATACTTGTCGCTTCTCAGTGCCTAGACAGTGCGCATTGGAAGCTCCCTAACAATACTATTATAACGACTTTTGTCATCAACGCCTGGTAGTTACTCTTAAAAGTCACAGGAGAAAGTGCGGCAGCAGATGCCACCTCGGAGGAGGAGCCAGGGAGCTGCGTGGATATCCGGTTGCATCACATGTGTGCTAGAACACAAGGCTATCACTCAAGTCATTTGCTCAGAAATTCGTTTCCAGTGTTCTACTATTCCCAGCCTGAAGAGCTGCCATGTTCACAAACATGGATCTGTTTTTTAAACACAATTAAAAGGAAATGAAGTTTCATTGAAAATGCTATGCTCTTTTTGGTTGTCTAGTAGCTTGGGGATCATAGGGACATAAGTTGTCTTTTCTTCCTATTAGAAGACAGGATGATCATGGGTCAAATGATCACGTACTATAGATTCATCAATTTCACCCAGAAATATTAAAATAAGGATTATGCCACTGAACCAATTGCCGCAATTTGGCCCCATAGAACTTTTCTTTGCTGGCTTGGAGAAGCTGAAATACTGGGTACTCTCCACAGAACAGACCTGTTTTTCTATTCTCTGCTAATTGCTAAAATATTGTTAGTCCCATTCCTCCGTTCATTTGGGTAGATTAATAAGATCGGCTCCTGAAGTCTCACAGGTGACTAAAAATGGAGTTTGCCATTGAACAGAAGGGCAACTGGCTTCCCTAAGGATGCAAGAAAAAGAACCCTACTTTTAGATTTGCAACTTGGCCAAACTTTGGATAAGTTTGTAAACATCACAAAATATGTTACGATATTTACATCATATGTCTCTTATTATTAAGAACTACTGTGGAAGTATGAGCAGAGTTTACTTCTTAAAATATTTTTTATATAATAGTTATGCCATTCAGTTATACAATAGTAATTGTGAATAATTATACCAAACCCCAGTCTGTTTTATGACTACTTCTCACGCTGAGCTCGCATACACTACATAAACACCATCTGTATCAAACATAAAACTCTTAGTTGTTGTAAGAACACAGGCTTACAAATTGTAGCTCATAAATTCTGGGGCCAAGAAGTTTCATAGCTATTGCCTGAATCCCCACAGATCACATGACTCTGACGATCTTAGGCTGTACTCTTTGACTAAAAGCTTAGCTACCTTTATAGTTCAGGTTTATTGCAGAACTCATGGCCTGAGTGTGTTTTGCTTTGCAGAATTCTGCTGATTTCCATACTTAAAATGGAACTCTAGGCACTTAAAGTTGGCCAACAGTAGTGCATCCTGATTCTCCCTTTGTGAAGGGATAGCAAGGTCTTTAGGTACTAAGATATTTCTCTAGAAATTCCTGACTGAAGCTTTCCCCGTAACATGGCTCAACACTATGTAAAAGCTGTTAACAATTAAACAAGGTAGCAATTTTTTTTTTTTTTTTTGCGGCACCAGGGATTGAACTCACAACCTTGCACTTGCCAGGCAGGCGCTTAGTACGCTGAGCTAAATCCCCAGCCCTTAGGGTAGCAATTTTTAAAAGATGACTCTGATCTCTGAGTGCATTTTGGTTCAAGAATTTAAACCTCTATTGAGAACTAAGACCTAACCTACTGGAAAGAGTCTGGCCTCTTGACAATAATCGAACAAAGTACACATTTTCTCTTCAATGGATAAATAAGTTGTTTTCCAGCAGTAAACAAACTTCACATGCAATCTACAAATAAACAGAACTTTCTTAGTAGAAGTAAATCTAACCAAGAAAGATAATTTATGCTCATCCTCAAAAGTCACTATGTTTTTGATTGGTTGCTTATGGGGGTAGCACGAATTAAGCCCAGGAAACATACTTCTGGGTTTGTGATGATCTAGAAGCAAATACCATTGTCATACTTTAGCAGATTTGAGTCTCGAATTTTTTTTTTCCTGACAGAAGTCCTGATCACCTTGCAAACTAAGATTTCAGTAATTAAACTGTGAGAAAACATACGTCTTTTTTGGCAGGAGGAATGGAATTTCTACCTCCAAAATATGTAAGCAATGCTGATTTCATTTGCTGCATTTAAGGGGATACTGCGTTCCCCATGGAATTAGGTTCAGCTTTGGAAAAAACCGTGGTCTATGGTTGTATTCATATATATTGGTCAAAACATTCTGAACATCATTAAAAATCCCAAGGTAGGTATGCCAGTTTTTGGACACGATTTATAAAAACGTCATTAGGGACAAAATGGGGCCAGTCTTTCCAGGTAACTGTCCCAACATTCAAAGATGAATGACTTAATTTACCATCCAAAAAGCACACAAGAGGTCAGACTGCATGTAGGTAATTTCCTCAGATGCTGTGATTTGTCCCCTGGGACCCTACATACTCAATACCAATTAAATAGGGGAGGATTAAGAATGGGCAGAAAGGGTGAGGGGTGGAACAGCAGGCCTGAGTAATTTGGACTAAGATCTTGTATCAAATTTGCAAATTACCAATTAAAGCAGGTTTAGGATGTGGCATCATTTTCGCTCATTGTGACAAACTGAAAATTAAGGCTCTCTCTGCATGTCAGAGGGATGACAGCAATGACATATAACAAGGAATGTTATCAAAAGCATTTTCTTGGTGACAGTATATACTTGGACACAAGGCAACTTGACTGGAAAGTAAAAGTAGGGCACAAATCTGAAAATAAATCTAAGATCTGGATCTTGAAATAACCACTACTCTGTTGACTCTGGTGAAGTCACCCAAGTACTTTGCAAATAAAGACCCCAAAATATTCTTGGTGAGTATGTTTAGAACTGTCATTCATTGCTACTCATTCTCAGCAAATAGCCACTCCTAAGGTAGCTTTAGTGCTTTGCTTATTTAAAATTAAGACAATAATACAACCTTGATGACAAGGGATATATCTCCTTTGACAAGTAGCTGCCTGCGGCAGAATACACCCCACTTAGCAAGGGACATGTGGTCTCAGAAATGGAGTTGCAACTCAAGAAGCAGTGTGCAGGACTACTACAGCATAATCCCTAAGGAGATGCATTCCTTATATTGTTGTTGTTTTCCTGTACTTGATATTGGATCAATTGACTGGATACCCTAAATAATGCAAAACACTGCACACACCTATCTGGTGTTCACCCACCTCAATTTTCTTTGAAACTTTCTTTTAAAAAAAAACCCATGTTGAGTAAGTAATGTTAAGCCTTGGCACTTGTGTGGCACCTGCAGTCCTAACACTTGAACGCAAGTCAAAGCTGTTTGCCTGAATACAAAATAATGACAGAAAGGGAGTTGGTGGCAGGGAAAACAATCAAACTGGAAAGTATTCACACCAAAAAAAAAAAAGTGGCATGTGGCATTATGCCCCATTGAGAACATGGGTTAGGTTGCACTCATTCTGGTTTACTGCCTGCTTAGCCAGGAGGAAAACATGAATTAATTACTCTTTGGTATTGAAATGGATTTCTATCATTTATCTACATGCACAATCATCTATATTTACAATCTTCTGCACAACTAAGGAGATAGAAACATATATCTAATATATGTCAGACATATACAAATATTTGAAAGCAAGTGAAATAATACAAAACCTAGAGTGAGACACTTTCCACTGCAGTTTTGACTGCTTCTTATAAACAGAAGTATCAGAACAAGCCATCACACTCTGTGCCTCAGTTTCTAATCTGTTACATGAGGTTAACTCCTGTCCCATCTAGCGAGGGAAAGGAATGAAGTAATCCGCAGAAAATTGCTTTGAAAAGTACAGAGTACTATACAAATGCTAGGGATAATGAGATGTTTTACAAAAGAGCCTTATTCCTGTGCTAAGAAGTGTACATCCACATTCACGTTTTCTATCTGTGAAGGTTCTTCTTTGAAATTAAATTGAGACCATAACCAACATCCCTCCCAGTGCTGCCTGAGGTTTTACTCAGCAACAAAGCAAGGGCTTCTTTTCATCATTCATCACGTTTGAGTTCAAGCACTGAGAGGTACTTTTTACCAGTGGTGAAAATAGCTTTCTTTTCACAGCAGAAACATAGAAAATGATCTCTCTCTTCATGCTAATGTAAGGATAAGGCTTATTCTACTGTTGCTACTAAAAATGCCTTGATTTGGCTTTCTTGATGGTGTTCTTGCACCAGAAAGATGAGAGTGGTAGGTGAGAGAGCATGAAGAATGGCCTTATTTATGCATGTGGATGATCAAATGCTGAGATACATTTTCAAGTGAGGATTTTGTTCCATTTTTCTTTCAGCTTTCAGTGCCAACTGGATACACCCTTTTCAAAAAATGAGATAAAACCCTTTATACACTCAATCAACCTGAATCAGACACATTTAGCACTTTTTTTTTTTCACTATTGGGGTTGGAACCTAGGACCTTATTCATGCTAGACAAGCACTCTAACACTGAGCCACATTCCCAGCCTACCTTCAATGCTTTTGGACCAGTCTCTACCTGACTGTCAACTAATCACATCCCCAAACTTCCTCTCCAGTACTTTCTCCTGCTCCCTTCCTCAAAAGCAGTAACTAATTTTGTTGAATTCGCTACTCCTGTTTTGAAGCACCTGTGCTTTTAACCTGAATGGCCTTTCTCTTGCCCTCCCCTTCCTGGAGAGGCCCCCTGGTTCTACCAGGACAGGTCTTCCATCTTGGTCCACTATAATCTTGCCCAACTTTCAAGGCACCTGTAACAGTGCCAATAACTTCATGCAGCTTTCTCTAATACCCCTCATCAATTATAATCTTTCTAAATGAATTTTCATTTCTCAGATTTAAAGCACACAGGAACACTCACCATTTATGTCTGTTAGCACCCAAGTCAAGCTATACACTATCTTCCTTACACCAACAAAATAAAAGCTCAAATGAAGAATGGCCTTGTTATTTTATTACTTGATCTTTAAAAGTTTTATTATGGAAAATTTCTAACATATACAAAATAAACAGAAGGCCGTGTTTATTTTTACATCTCCTTTGGGATCTATCACAGTGTTTTGCATGTTGCAGAAGTAAATTTAAGTAATTAAGGCCTTAGTCTGCATTTCTGATTCCTTGTCTCTTGGATGGTTAAGCTTTTGCTTAGTAACACACACCAACACATACAACTTATGTACCTGTAGGAATATAATCCACACAAGTTAAACCTGTTCACTGACTTCAAATTTAGGCAAAGTGTTTACCCTTGCCATCCATTCAGATAGTAAACCTAAATATATTTGAGGGAATGAAGAAGAAAAACTTATATACGTAACAATATTGTCTCAGAAAATTCAAGTCTTGTTATCTGTGTGGTTCTAATAATGCTCACTTCTTATAAAGATGCAGTATTTAATGGATAATCTACAAATCTGAAAGCTTTCTATTCATATTAGAATTACAGGATTTTTTTAACCTTGCTTTATTGACTAATACAAATATTCTGAAGTATCTTCCTATTTCCCAGACCTGAACCTTCCAAGTATACTATTTTAGACAGATTTTTTTTGAGACTTGTGCCTACTTAGCCTATTCATTTTTGTTGTGCATGCGTGTGTGTGTTGTGTGTGTGCTGGGGAACAGTGAAATTCTTAAAGTGAACTAGAATTCTGAAGTGATAGATTACATGTCCATGCTGTGTCATATCCAATTAACTCAAATTGACTGTATACTGCATTATTCTGTTAGTGCACGGGAGATCAATAAATATGGGGAAAATCCACCCCAGCTCTTCACTTTCCCAACCGATTCTAGTAGGTCTGAGACGGATCATGCTACTGTGATGTGTACGCCATGGCGAAGGCAGGCAGGTGGTGCATAGACACCATTCAAACTTGGCCTATTCAATCCCAACTCCTCTAACGCTCCATTCATGCATAGCAAAACACCATCTGGTCCTATTTTGCCTCCAGCAATCACAGCTGACCAAAAACGATAATAACAGCTGTTGCAAAACAAAAGCCAAACAAAGGGGGCGGGAGGGGGGGTTAGATTGAAGTCCAGTACTGAAAAATGCTCCATGAAGTGAGAAATGGGAAAGAAACCATTCAGATGTCTGAAGCCCACTGAATGGACACAGCAGAGGACTCCTACTTAAACTTGAGATATTA
>RJWT010004024.1:0-34573 GCA_004365215.1 Cuniculus paca
AATTGACTAATCTCTCTATTACTCTTTTGCTAATATTTTTAGTTCTGTACTGTTAGGTCCCTCACTTATGACAAGAAAGAACAAGAAGGTAAGTCAGATTTTCTCTAGGGTAATTGAAATTAATTTTCTTTCCTCATAGTTTTGAAAATGTTTCTTTCAGCTTCACAATCCTATGAGTCATAGTTTTCCAGTCTCCTCTTGGGCCTGTGATTGGAGCTTGAAGATTTGTCAGGGAATCAGGCATACGAAGACCTCCTGGGGGGTCTGGAACTGAGAAAAGGTGGAACTACTTCCCAAGTGTAAATTACAATTCTTTGGAAAAGTCAGTAAGTTTATTAGGAGAACGTAGCAGATTTATTGCATATAGAATATAGTCAAAGGCAAACTTGTAGGGGCAAGGAGTCCTGTCTTGTTACAAGATAACCATAAAGAGCAAATACTATGTAGATAGGAAATAGATCACTATGTACTGAGAAGTCAGGACAGACTGTGGAAAAGGTCAGGATTTAATATCTCAAACAATAAATGACTTATGAAAATGCAGTGAGTGGTAATTTCAAGTGTGACAGCATGTAAGCAAAGATAGGAAAGCTCAAAACTAGGATGCAAAGTAACTTTATTAGAAGAGGTCACAAAAGGACATCTATTGAAGGTAGTTTGTGTGTATAAGAAAATAGTCTTTAAGATCACTGTTGTACATGAAATAGAATCTGCTAAATGTTTATCTTCAGGATAGAAGCACGAAGAGAATAATTCCTTCTCCTGAGTAATCTGTTCCTCAGACACTATAAATAACAGAATCAGAAATATGAACAAAGTTAGCTTCCTTCTAATAAATCTACCTGGACTTTGTTGCCAGTGAGTTAACACTATTTTTCTGTTACTGGACGAGATTTGTAACCTCAACCTTCTAGGACATGATGCAAAATGGAGAGAATAGAGCACATCGCTCATGGGACTCTAAAATACAATGGAAGAAAAATAAACCTCAAGGATGCCCTGCTATATTATAAAAAAATAACCTAAAACTGCATTAATAGTACAATATTTATCTCTTTTACATACACACACACACACACACATATATGTATACCTATATACATATAATCTTTTCCCTTTTTCCTTTTCTCCTTTCCCCTATTCCAGATTGATCATTTTTTATGTGTAAATCTTGTAACCCTAACAACTACTTCTATTTTATTGATCATTTTTTATGTGTAAATCTTGTAACCCTAACAACTACTTCTAAGGCAACAATACATAATATATTAACTAATGTTAATTTCCTACTATTTTTTAAAATTCTGTATCATTTCTTTTATTTTGTTTTTAAAATTTAAAAAAATTTAAAAAATAAAAACACCAAATCAAAGAAAACCTGTGTTATCTCTGTTATCTACATTTTCAAGCTGTTCACAAGGGTGTGTTGAATGACAGAGATGTGATGTTCAAAGCAATGGTACTGAAGTAGGCACAACCCTTTGCCACTGACGAACATTGTGACTACGTTATTGCAAACATAATTCTCCAGGGAAACAGAAAACAGAAAATTAAGAGCAGAAAAGCTTATCTTTTCCTGAGTAAGGAGATAGTATAGTAAGGGCCAGTATGTACTTTGTTCGACCTGCACTCAAATTCCATCTCGTCATCAATAACCCCACCATCAAATCCTATTCTCTCCCTTTAACTTTCAGTCTGTGAATACTTAAATAGGACATGGGGTCTATTTCAAAGGGAAGAAACCTTGTGTGGTTCATATTAAGAGTCTAATATCATTTTCCCTAAGGGATACAGATTTAAATATAAAATTGCTCTGAAGTCCAAATTAATCTAAGGGAATCTAACTATAATTTCTTTCCTCCCTTCCTAACCCAATTGCTTAGTCTTAGTGAAATGAGGCCTGGTAAGGAGAAATTCGTTTCTATAAAATAGATCATTTAAAATGTTTACTTTTCAATTACAATTATAAATATTGGCCCCTTTATTATAAGCTACTTTTCTTAATGGTTGCTTTTTATTACATATATACGTATTAGCAAAATACTTTTCTTGCACAGCAAATGTTCTTATAGCAATCACGACTAATTATTAACTTCACTTGCTCTTTCAGAAATTATTCTATGCTCCATATGCTTAAACTTTTTAATTGAATGGGGAATTATATTTACCAGATATTAAGTTGTTCAGATGTTATTGAATAAATGTCCAAAGATCTTTACCAAGTAATATTAGAGCTTATGCATGAAGCATATTATCTATGTGCTACTTCTATAATACTGTATGAAGAACGTTTGCTGACAACACAATATATATTGATTAATTTGAATACTTAAGTAAACTAATATTTAGGTTGGGGACTTAGTTCTTCATAGAAAAGCCATTTGAAATATTTTTTTTCAATTGCAAATTTCATTTCTATTTCTAGAGAAAACTACTTTTTATCTGATCAGTATTTACCAGATGCCTACTGTATGTGAATAATTCTGCATGAAGGAATATCAGATCTTATGATTGCTAAAAGGCCTGCATGTAGGCTGCATAGGATAAGACTACTTCAAAAATTGCATGAAAAATTTTCAGTGTCTTCTTATTTTCTAAACTGACAGTTTAGTTTTCGCATCATTTTCAAGGGATCAGTGACAGTCAATGCTAATCACCACCGCCAGGGAAGCTGTAGACGAAAGAATACTCCTTTCGTACTGAGTTTCTTAAGGTGTCCAGCACAGGAAAGAGTAGTCTTCCAAACACGCCCAAAATGATTCATCAGAGACAGTAGTTCACGCAGGAATAGAACTTCCAGACTGCATTTTGCTGTAAGGACAAATTTTACTGAAGTTCCTTTAATATACATAAATATCCCTAAACATGGATAGTACAATTTCTTGTCAAAATCTTCCCTCTCAAAGACTTGAATATTGGAAAAATTGGAAAATTCCTGTACCAGGAACCATGCAGAGACAGAAAGCACACTGAAATCAGAGAGGCAACCTGCCCTCCTTCAGCCTTGGGATAAATGATTTTATTCACAGCCAACGAAACTCTTAGTGGACAAAGTGTTAATGAAAAATGGGAGTTTGGACCTCTCCTTTTTTTAGTTTATTAAATGTCTCTGCTCTCTCCTCCATATCCTTAGGTGCAGCAGTTTTAAGATGGCCAAGTAAACATGATGGACGCTTTTTAAAGATACAACTGGTCTACTATTTGCCATCATTCACATTTACTTAGTGTATGAATCACGATGTGGCTGAGCAGATTTTAGAGGACAACTGCTACAATTTCAGACCATATCACTCAATGGTGGATGAGGAGTAACTGGATAATACTGTTGGAAGTCCAGGTTTCCTGAATTAATTCTACTTACAGATCAGTATCAAATAAGTTCTCCAGCCACTTCCTTCCCCCTGCTCTTTTTACTTCCAAGAGAACAGAGTAGTTTAGGAGCAGTGGTGAAGTGTAACTCAACATAGTTATGCAAATCCCATTTTAAAATGTCTGATATTCACATTATTCTTGGTGTCTCATTAGCAGGATTGAATTCTCAGTTCAGCAGCATTACTTTATACACTTGAAAAACATAAAGCATTACACAAGGTAAGTGGTTGTCTGCATTTAACTCAGTCATTCAGTTGTTTGCCAATTCTAATTATGTCTATCATGCAATATTTTAGTAAACAAAGTCTTTTGAAGAAAGTTGACATGTAAGTCTTTTGTTGCTTTTCTTTGTAAGGAAAATAATTCCTGTGAATGTCTTGCTGTCATTTATGACTATGTGATAAGTAAAAAAATATGAAACATACATTTCTTCAACAGGTAACTTTTCATTTGCAAGTTCTCCATGGTATTATAATTCATATACAGAACTCAGATCTCTTGCCTTAAATAATATCACTCTGCAGCCCCTTTGGCTATCCTTACATCCTTATTCTCATGATGAGGAGTCCACAGAGTAAAAATAGGCCATCAGTCAATATTCACAGATACCTGTTTGGGAGTTAGTGGGCCTGATTGCCCACTCATAAACAATAGGTCTTTAAAAACACAGATTAGTGGTAAGAAAGACAAACTCTTACTGTTATAAATCCTATCTCAGGAAAGAGAAAAGGTTTTCTGAGCAATGTTTTATAACATCTTGATTTGTCTCTTCCTCTATATTCCTAGGCTGATGAACATCTCAGATTTATGTACTAAGTACAATTCATATGCACCAGCAACTGTAAAGACACAGAGAATTAAAATGCAGATGCCCGGTGGAGCAAGAAAGATAGCAATGAATCAAGTAAAGGTTTCACACTAAAATTGGTGGACGAAGCCTGGTGCTTCATAATTTATAGCTACATTTATTTCAGTTGTGTTATTAGTGCAATAAAAATGTTCTTCTATTGCCTTTATAATAACAAGGGATAAACCACAAAGCAAAATAACCAAGTGGGTTGGAGTGAGACTATCTGACTATGATGAAATGGAATATTTATTTAATGGCTACTGAATATAATATTTAAAACACACTAATGCTAAGAGTGTTGCCTCCATTAACTTTCAAAAGTTGTACTTTGTCCTTTTCAAATCTTTCCTGCTTATTCCTTCATATTCAGTCATTATAGCCTAAGTATAGTTATTTATATTTATCTATATATGGTGCTCCAAGAACAATTTTTACTATGAATATAAAGATATTTTTGCAGATAAATTATTCACTAAATAGTGATGCATCTAAATAGTAGTGTATTTTTCAATGCTCAAGAAAAATAGGCCTCCAAACCATGAAAGGACATCAAGTAATTTTAAATACTTAACTACCAAGTGAAATAAACCAGTAAGAAAAAGTTGGGTACTGTGTTGTTCCATCTATATGATATTCTGGAAAAAGGAACATATGGACACAGAAAAAGGGCTTTCAAGGATTGGGAAAAAAGAAGATGGAAGAATAATCACAGAGGATTGTGATGTAGTAGAAGTGCTCTGTATGTACCGTGATGATGAGTACGAGTCACTACAGCTTCGTGCAAACCTACTAATGCACAATAGCAGGAGGGAACCCCATAGCTCTCAGTGATTATGGTGTCATTGTCAGCTTATCAATCATGAGATAAGTATCCTCTGATGTGCTATGTTGATAGCGAGGAAGGTATTCATGCATGCAATCAGGTGATACAGAGAGAGTACCTACTTCCTCTCCATTTTGGACTAATTCTCTCAATTCTATGTTAAACTATTTTTCAAAAATGTCTTCAAAAATTACTAATTTTATTTCATAATGTCAAAACTATCAACATCTAACTGCTAAAATGTTAATTGGCATAACATGATATACTTCATTTGGTTTTTTGAATGAAGTTCTAACTAAATTACCTGTACTGGCTTTAAACTCTTCCAGCCCCGTCTCCTAAGTAGCAATCTCACTGCACCAATGGAAAATCTCAGTTATTTCTAGGTAGCAAATCTGATGAAGTTTTTCAAATGTGTACAGAAGTAATGTGATGCATTTGTAATCAGAGAAACAAACAATATATTGTTTCTTCACTCTACAGTTTTTTCTTTCACTACAGCAAAAGGAAAATGAGAAAATGGTTAATAATTTATACAATTATACATCAAAAGAAAGTAGAATAAAGGTACATAAAGGAAGGCAAGCTTGAAATTCTTTATCCAAGGTAGTAAAAGAATGAGATCTGTAGATGTGACCCATGGAAACTAAAACTCATGGTCATCCTCCGGCCTCAGACTCCTGAGTGCTGGGATTATAGTTGTGCACCATCACATCCAGCCCTGAGAATACATTTGTAATGAAGTAGTTTTATTATAACTTGTTCTTCCTTACTGCAAAGTCATAAATTTTTCAATGTTTTCTTGTAGAAATTTAAATTTTTTTACTTTAGTATTATGTTGACGATAAGTTAAGAATTTGTGAGTGTATAGGTGTGAGATATATATCAAGGGTCATTTCTCTCATAAGGTAATCTGGTTATCTCAGTACTATTTATTAAAATTGATTTCTTTTCTCCTTTTAATTATTTTAGAATTGTGTTATATACTCAATATTAAACATACTCCAGAAAAATCCTGACTTTATCTAGAGCCAAGAGGCTAAATTTTAAATGGTGGTATTTTCTGCCTGGTACTGTCTTTGTTTACCAGGGGACCTTGGGATATGGCAGATTCTCTACCCTAAAAATATCACTAATTGTGGAAACCTCTGGCCACATGAGATCATCTGAATTTTTAGAAGAAAATGAAACAAAAGTCATTCACACAGGCAGTGGTCATAGAAAAGTGCCCAACATCAATAAAATTTGTGAACACCAAGACCGTGTTAAATTTTTTAATTTAGCAATGCTGCATTTTGGAATAAGTAATCACCATTTGTATGACTCCACTAGACAGGAAAAATTGGACATGAGTATGGAACACTTCTGCACATTACCCCATATGACTTTTACATCCTTGATTTTAACTTGTGTCTTTTCATTGAAGTAATCTGTAAACCTGAATGGAATAGCACCACACCGTTCTACTGATTTCTTCTAGCAAACTTTAAACCCCAGGGTAGTCACATGGATTTTATAAATTGTAAGACACCTTTGCTGAAAATTCTATGGTCTTGGTGTGGTCAATTGCACTATATTTTTACCTTATTATATTTTTAATCATTTAGGTCATTACTTTCATTACTTTAACATCAGGTTATATACATTACTAATTATAAGGCTTACAAGTTTGATTTTTGAAAGAACGTTGTGTTGGCTATTCTAGGTACTAGACTGCATTTCCATGTGAATTTAAATGTGGTCATTCATTTTCTACTAAAACTCCTGATCATATTTTAAATATTCTAAAGGAATTTATGCTATCTCTAAGACCGATATTAAGAGAAGGGAAATCTTACAAAAATTAAAACTTCTAATTCACAAAACTGCATCGATCCATTCACGAAGGTATTTTTTAATATTTCTTACCACGGTATTCCCTCTTCTTTCAGCGTATCTACTTTCCAGAAATGCGCCCCCAGGAGCACTCTAGAACTGTGAGATGATTGGCCGCTGTGTCAAGCACAGAGACCTTTGCCCTGGCCTTCGACCTGGCCTTTGACCCGACAGTGAGAGGAAGTTGTGTCTCCATATAAACAGCTAAGTCACCCCTCCAGCGACCTCTAACTATTAGACATTAAACAGAGGGAGAAGAAAGGGAGGAAAAGCAGAAGGAAAGGTATTTTCTCAGTCCTATGACTATAATCTCTTAGAGAAACAAGAGTTGCATATTTTAAGTTCAGGGTCTATACAATGACACACCACATACACACACACATGCACATACGTGAGACACTGCAGAAAAGTTAATATTGGGAGTGAAATATCAAGTACATTAATCACTTTGTGACTTTTGCTATGAGTCAAAATTTTTATGTTTTATACATATATTGGGTATTAAAAAGTTACATTTATAACTGTGATCCAGTTGACAGTTTAAAATGAGTTCTAGCAATTCTTATAATTTCAGAATTACTTGTATGTAGAGAACATATAGATAATACATTGAAACATAACCTGTAGAATTTTTTTCAATAGGTAACTCCCTTAGCTGAGTGTGGTGGTGTGTACATCTATAATCCTGGCACTTGGGAAGCTGAGGCAGAAGGATCACTGTGAGTTAAAGGCCAGCCTGAACTACATAGTGAAACCCTGTCTGCAAAAGACAAAAAAAAAAAAAGTTAACGCCTTTCTAGATTTTACTAAATGATGAACAAAATCAATTGCCCAAAAAAATCCATCTGAAAATGCTACCTTATGTTAACAATTATTAACTTATGTAATAATAAACAAAAAGTTTACAAGGGTTCATAACATATTTTTGACTGATTTTTAAAAGTAGAAACAATTTATATTTCAAATATTTAAGTTATTTAGTTTCTAACCTTGATAAAAATATTTTTTCTTTCTACAGAGGCAAAAAGAAAAATGACCTTTCTATCTTTCAGGGGATTTTCAGTGGATAACGGAAAATTCCATTAGCTATAAATTATCAAATTCTGACAAAGGGTGCTTAGCTAGGATGCTCCAAGAGAGCTTTGCTAAGCTCAAGGTTTCAATAAACAGTTGTGGTCAGTATTTTCCTTTTATGCAATGCCACATACAGGAATAAGGGATATAACAAGAGCAGACTCAATTACCTAACATCTTATGACTCAGGGATTTTTTTGCTCTGTTCCTGCAACTCTGAGTCCTGAAGGATTCTGTGTTCTATTTCCCAAAAGAGATATACACCTTGCTTGCAAAAAAACAAAAGATTCCTGCAGATTTCAATGCTTCTGGGTCCTTGTCCCAAGCATCTGACAGGCATGATGGAAAGTCCCACTTGTGACAAGTAAAGTTAGGGACACAGAAGAAAACCACAGGTTGCAAGAAGACTTGTCAACATGAGATGACCCATTTCAGTGCTCCCCGGTTAACCCTTCTTGAATTTTTTTTTTGGTAAATAACAAAAAAAGGAATCAGGACTTGAAAAAGCCAAGGTTGATAAAGACTTTAAGATACACGGTAATGATTCTACTGCATGTCAACATGTGCTACAAAAACGAGGGGACGGCTGAATGCACAGGAGAAGGAGATGATCCACATTCTATGTGTCCTCCATGCATGCCACACCAAAGGCTAAGAATTTGTCCCAGCAACCTTTGTTTTCTAAATTGCTCTGGGATTCCAGCCCCAGAATCTTAGAGCCTTTTCCAGAAGTTACTTGAAGAGTAGACACAGTGTTTCTAAGGTATACTACTCTAGACTTGCGCTGTGCTGGGCAGGTGGAAAACTTGTAGTCTGAACTGCTGAAAATACAGCTGAACAACCGTCAGTTCTCAGGCCATGGTAAACATTGACCCAAACTGCAGGGAGGGCTCTTGTCCAGGGTCACATCTAGTCCTGGGCATTATGAATCCAGGGACAGATTGAAAGGAGTTTGAACTCAGGATAAAACTGAAGGCTCCTTTGGACTGTTCTCTTTTCCTTTCCATGAGTGTGAATCCTGAAGATTCTTCTTGGTCAACTTCCCGCTCACTAACCTCCAACTCCAAATCCGCTCCCATGAGACCCAATATGAACAATAATCTCATACACGGTAAGATGCTAATTACAATAAGTACTAGAAATTGGAAAAGGATCACTTAATTTCTTATATGGGTGTTACAGTAAAAGGTATCATAAATAAACCTAAACATGTTTTACTTGAATTCAGATACTTGCTATTTGAGTTATAATTTACAGGCTAAATTAAGCCAAAAACAAGACAATAACTTGAATGGACTTAGGATGATTCTTTGTAGTAACTGGATAGACTGTAAATCTACTGTGCAAAATCTATTTCAATCATAGCTAATTTATTCACTTTAGTGCTTCCTATATTATAAGCATTTGCATGGAAAACTGGATTTTATACTATAATAACATATCAAACAGTTTATAACGTTTAAGCTTATAGCAATATTTTATTGGAAAATCCACTGATGATAATAAAAAATAAGTAATTAAGACATAAATTCAGAAAATGACAGCATCAGGTAAAAATTAACGGCTTACTTTTATTGGACTATCTCTACTCTTTTAAAATGAAGCAGATTAGAATAAAATTTAAACTGTTCTAATTGTTAATTGTAAACATTTATAAAATAGTTTTTCAGGTGGTTCAGTAAGATAAAAATCACATAAATAAGGACAAAGGCAATTGCAGTCAAACCAGTTTAAAAATCAGGGGTCATTAGGCCACAATTTTATAAAATCATGATTCACATTAACGTAGTGAATAATTTATAGAATGGACTAATAAATTATTATCTCTTCCCTTATATGTCACCAGTTTCATTTATATATATATATGGTCATCTGTATCATTCATTTGTGTTTCTATCAGCCATGAACTATGCTTCAAGAAATAATACTTCAAAGACACATTTCCATTTATTCCTGTTTAGCTCATCTTCTATGAACACAATATGAATAAAGAAGTGGTCTGCAAAAAGAAATAAGGAAGCATGCTTTCAACACATCTGGAACTTGATTTGAGTGAACAATACAGAAGAAAATCTAGCAAAATCATTATGGTAGGCATTAAAAACTGCAAGGAAAAATACCAGTTTTATGGTATTAAAATATAAATATTAATAACAAATGTACTACATTACAAGTAAAAAAGCAAAGCAAAATACTGGCAGTTGTATTAAACCAATATTCCAGTTTTCATGCATTTACTTGATGAACTTCCATTTACACTACAAAACGGAATAATAGTTCACAGATTTAATTTATTTTATTGTTTTTACTTAGATTATACATATTTATTCAAAATCCTGTTTATACATTATTTTCTTCCATGAGCATGAAATAAAAGCAAATTCTGTGTCAAAATCTGAAAGGAAGAAAACATCTCAGAACTATAAACCATCCATAAAATGTCATCTATTGTTGAAAAACATAAAAATTTATTCTCAGAACCCTGAAGTTATTCTACAATGATAACATTTGGCTTCAATTTTGGATCACAAACATAAATTTTAGTACTGAGACATTTCCCGATCTAACACAATACACATTTGGCATACATATGAAGTTTGATGTTGGAGATACACCCTCCTCTTTCAAAACTGGCCCACTCCCTTCTCAATAATCAGAGTTCTTTAATGGATCATGGGCTTCTTTCTAATACAAGTGAACTCAAATCTCAGTCACATTCAATGCTCGATTTCCATAGGAGTATCAGCTTCTCTGAAGAAAATGTTCATTACCACTGTCTCTCCTCTTTTGTCTCTACATTGCTGTCATAATTTCATAGTTATATTCTATCTCAATCAAATGGAAAAGCACAGAAATTGATACAACACACCAAAATTAATACATGCTGAAGTTTTTCGCTACCTTTTTATTTTTCACCTCAGTTTCTTCCCAGAGGCAGTCAGTATCTTCCAGATCATGTGCATGCTTGAATGCTACAAATTATTAATAACCAATTCCTTATGAAAGTATCATTTACGTGATTCAAACTTACTGCACACAGGAGAGTATTTCCTTGACATAATGTATTTATCAATCTACCAGATCAAGTTTCAAGTGGTTTACGATTTGTCTTTCGAGGTGAGACAACTACTGAGACTGTAATAAGTTTGGAACATAACAATGTAGAAGATTAATACAGCAAACCCAGTGTCTTCGAAAGGGTCTTGATAGGAAACCTCCCTGACAAATGAGTTATTTGCCCAGATGAGCACAACTACCTCTGATAAATTGATATGCACGAATTTCCTGAAACAAGCGATGATGTTATTTATGGGTTTAGTCTTAACTTTCCCAAGTATAAGTTTACTGAAACAAACAGTAAGTCATCATGTCAGAGCTCTTTCTATCTACAATAGCTTGGCAATACAGTTGCAGTTCTAAGTATCGGGGTGTGTGTGTGTAGTTACTACGTTTGCTATTAGATGCCCATAAATAAGCTATAGTTCTTCTAATTTAAGGCAGTATCAATTGTAAGACTTTAATGAAAAATACCTGGTGTAGGAGATCATTAATGTGACATGGAAAGACAGTATAAGAGTAATAGCAAAATACTGCCACTGTGAGCACTTACAAATATACATGTACTTCACAGCATTTATGAAATATTACTTAAAAAACTTTCATAAAATTAAGAAAACTAATTTTAAATAGGTCTGGTATTTTCCCTGCGATACTGTAGACAGTAGTTTATTTAGATGGCTTATGAGGAGGGCAGCTAGTTAGGAAAAGGATGGAAACAGGGTGGGGTAGTCAGCTGTAGCGAAGGAAATTGTGTCAGGAGTTCTCCAGCTCGGTCTAAATAGGAGAGGATTTGCAGAGTGAGTCTGAGGCTGAGTTCTGTGCTTCAGGGGTTGCAAATGAGGACTTGGGTATCTCAGTCATTTGCTGAATTAAATCCCACCCAATAATTTAAATTCTTCTGTACTGGAATTGAGAAGACTGGAGACCCAGACTGTGTGCTGAATCTGTAACTCACATGGTCTGTGATGGGTCTGGAGCATGTGTCAGAGACACTTAAATTTCCAGTCCACAGTTTTGGACCCACAGCTGACCGGGGAGTCTATGCTGCTGTCTTCCTTCTCCGTCACTCCAGCAGATTCGGATGGGAATAGGTGTGCAGGGACTGTGTTTGCATGAGAGACAACTGGCACTCAGCCTTCTGCTGGTCACTGCAGGGCCATCTCTAGGTGCAGACCCATCCCGCCACAAAATCTCATGCAACTGAACTTGCTGCCTGAAGCTGCATTCCAACAGCTGCTGTTCAGAACTGCCCGGCCACAGGGCTGCATTCTCCCAGCTCGGACATCAGTTTCCTATGAACCTGGGAGTGGTGTCTTTCTCTGGATCTCCTGATTGTTGTTTGACCATGGCCCAGTCACCTTTTTCCTCAGCCCACTGTAATTTGTAGGGTTGGTACCATTCTTCCTGTAACTAGTAGCTGTCACATCTTGCAGTTATGGATGGGGTTCCAGCACCAAGCCAATTGTAATAACACAAAATGGTTCCTAACACGCGTCAGCCCTAGTTCATTTTCTGCTTGTTTGACCAAGGAAGGGATGGAGGGGCTGGAATTTAAAGTGCTTGCCCAATCCAACCCTGCCTCAGTCTTGAGACAAAACAGGAAGTGTCACTCCTGCTCAGTTTACTTGGTTGCAGTCAGCTCTCCTGTCTGCATTGGCTGTTTTGCTGCCTCGTAGCAGAATCAGGGCTCACAAGACCAGGCTGAATGTTTACTTTTGTTTCTGCATAGGGATGATTATCCCCTCCCATCTGAGCTGTCACCAGTCAATGCCAGACTGTGCTTTGTAAAGTAATTCTTTTAAATTTTTCTAATTGTCAATATTTCAGAGTGTCTCTTGTTTGCTAGCACTCAAGATACAGTCCTGCAATTTTTTGTCTACAAGAGAAAAAGAGCTGGAGGGCAAATAAGTACATAAAAGTTTCCACAGTCATAGATGGAGTTTCATAATTGAACATTTTCATACCATGTCAATATTCCTAGACATGTATTTATTTTTTTAAAGTTAATATTTCTGAAGAATAAAAGCAAAAACATTTCCCACTGACTGTGTTCCATCACTGGCACGAAATATCAAATACCAACAGCTTAAAGGAGAAAAAGTTTATTTTGATTCATAGTTCAGTGATCTTGGTCCATGCATATTTGATCAGATCCAAGGCAGAAACAGCAGGAGGAAAAGGGAAGATTGGAAGGAAGCTGCTCAGCCTACAGCAGCTGGAAAGCTGAGAGGGGAAGAGTGAGAAGGAGACAAAAGTGCAATCTTGCAGGTCACAGTCCTGGTCACCTGACTATCCTGACCATGCCCCACCTTCAAATAGGAGATTTTGCGAGACATTTTAGTTCTAAACCTTATTAGCCATCCAGTGAACATCTTTCTTAAGAGATCCCATCAAAGTTTTCTCTAGGAAAAATTTACCATCAGGAAAAGCACTGTGTCAAGATTTGTAAATACCCAGAGCTCGATATTAAGCAAGAACACAGCGTCTACAGCGAGGGATGATGGCCACATATTGGCTTTGAAATGATTACCGTTACAAGTTAATCAAGACAATGACAAACCATGGAATCAATTGTTTCTTCTCTCTCCTGAAAGAAAATAGAAATGTTTTAGCACAAAATCACATTTTTAATGCATCTCCCTGTAAAAGAAAAGTGGGTAGACAACATCAATTCATGGCTAATATTAATTTGAAAATATCTAAGTTCTATTACATAAGAATTGATAATTTCCATTGTTTTTGAAAATCCACTGGCAATTATGAGTAATGACTGAGTCCGAAGAAATGAGTTTTCATATAATTTTTGCTTTCTAGTAATATGTTAATTAAATGTTTAGGTATAAATATTTTCCAACATTAAAAGCCACTGAATATTTTCTGAGAATGTCCTTCTCTTCATTGTACAATCCTATATTTTTAAAAATTTTAAATTGAAATTATCTTGAAAGTAAAACTGATAGTGCTGCTAAAGCTGAAGACTAAATACATGAGCTCAGGGTCCTGAGTTTGATCCCTGTTGCACACGCACAAAAGTTAAATACATATAAATGGTTAAAAGATTGGTTTCCTCCTACTGATTTCACAGAGAAATAATTTGCAGAAATCATTCCCATTTTCTGTATCCGTCCCTCTAAAAATCACCTCCGTCTTCCATGGAAAGTAACGCTAGCACCAGAGAGGCAGATGTAAATACGTCTGTCTCAGATTGTGCTCTGTCTCGTTTTATATAAAGTGGTAACTGAGACATGTGGTGCACACTGAGCTAAGAATTGAGTCCCACTTAGAGGAGTAGACCATGGGGATAGGCTAATTAAAAGCATGTTCAAAGCAATCTTATTTCCTTAGTTCACATAAGCAAGAACAAAGTTTAAGGGAATACAATTGAACAAAGCCAGAAACACTTAACAACGTCTACACATTAAATTTCATGTTGTGTTGGTGCCTTCGGAATTGGTAATTACAGACACGAGTATCTTTCCTAACAATGAACACATGCTTGCGAATGAAAATTGACTGATTCATAGGAAAGGAAGCTGCCGAGAAGGGGCAACATCTGTCACTGAAGAATTAGCTTTTGGAATTGAGAGAGACCAACCTTTGTAAAGACTTTCCAATGCTGCTGAGCATATCTGCTATGACCTGAAAGTACCCCCTGCATTAAAATCTAAGTAAGAATAACCAACAACATGCACTGTTAAGCAGCTATTGGATCCTCATTCCTTTGACTATATCTAGGATGAATATATTATGGACATGGTTTAAGAGAACGTTATTTTAAGAAAGACAAAGCTAAATCTGTAACTCAAACATGAGAAACTTAACAAAATGTGTTTTGACAAAAGACTCCAATTGAAAGAGGCTGTAGAGTTAGATGATCTGAGTGTGAATTCTGCCATTTTTGATAGTAATACAGGCTTAGACACATACCATCACCACCCTGGTTGACATTTTCCTCACCTGTATATTAAAGAGATAGTGCAAACTTCTGTGCAAATGTCTACTGAGTACACCTTTACGGGGCAGTCCAGGAATGGCCAGCTCTAGAAGGCTTGGGAGACATAGACTTTCAGTCTACAGCAATGCAGAATCCCGCCATAAGCTCTGTTTAGAAGGAACAGTTATTGTAGAAAGCGAGTCTCAATCCTTTGCAAGATGAGTGGTGAGAGCAACCTTATTGCTATCAGCTGCCTCACCTCCCACTGCTTCACAGCTACGGTGCTAATCCCATGGGGTCAGGAATCTCTATGTTGTTCATTAATTAGACAAAGAAGCTGACAAATACTTGTAACCAGAATTATTTCTTAAGTGATGGTTAGAAAAGTTTGCAAATGCCCAGTATATTTTCTAATTACCATCTTGGTCACATTCTAGAAGAAAAGGCCTATATAATCTTTTTGAGACAGGATCTCACTATGCAGTTCAGGCTGACCTTGAGCTCACTTTGTAGCCCAGGTTGGTCTTGAACTCGCAACGATCTTCCTGCCTCAGCCTCCCAAGTACTGGGGTTACAAGCCTGTGCCACTACACCCGAAAGTAACAACATATTTTGAAAATGTAGTGTTTATAGTTTTTCATTTATTCATTTTTAGAAATTATGTGTAAATTTTAAAACCAAGAATCATGTGTATTACAGGGTTCAGAAGGCAAGAGTACAGGAATTATTGATAAATAGCAATAAACCATAAGACCTTGAGAACATTGTGTCCTCAGAGCAAGAGCTTTGGAAAGACGAACAACATTCTGAGCCAGTTGCCTGGGTGGGGCCTGTGTAAGGGTCCTGGGTATTCTCCATATGACCACATCCAGTGGAGGGTATTGTTGGGTAAACTAAATGTAATCTATGAACACAAGTGCAGTGTTAAACTGAAATTACTTCTCATTGTTATATGTTAATTTGCATGGCAAAAACTATAGACCATGTCAAAATCCAGCAGAAACCTAGAATTTTGGTTCGAGTATGCACAGATAAAAGCAAAACAAGTAATAGATTGATCACTTCAGAAAAACAAGAGCTTGAATGAAGACAGAAGCCAAGACAAGTTTGGTAGCTTGCAGGACCAAATAAGAATTAGATTCTGAATATTACTCATGTGCTACAAATAAACATCTGCAAAGAAGATATGGGAATAGCATTAAGATTGGTGAAGCCATTCAGCAAGGTTAGATGATGCACTTCCACAGGGATCGCTTATCAGGAAAGTAAAATGATGGCAAATATTCCATGAAATTTAAGTGGTGGTGATCCTAGGGGAAAACTATGTGGTAGAAGAAACAGAGATTCAGAGCAACAATGAACAGCAGTATGAACATTGGATATTCAGGTTGTGTAACACTGAAGCCCACAGTTTTCTTTAATATCATTTTTAAACATTTTTCTCAGCACCAAAAGTTAATGAAAACAAATTATGTAAAGTAACAGTCAAGTGCTGAGAAGAAATACTCTCAAGATAATAAGAAAAAAATTGAACACTTTGAATTTTTAATATACAAATGTGTTACATAACTAGAAATTGATATTATACATAATAAAAGTTAAACAAATATTTGTCTAAAATTAGTGGCTCTTCTAGCTGGCATAAGAAATGTAAATGGCCTTTGAGTTGCTTCTAGGTTAAATTTCTGTGTAATAATTTCCACTCCTAACTCAGTGGTCAAATACAGTATTTGGGCTAAAGTGAACCACCCACCCTAGTGCATTTCATCTGGTTCCGACCACAGCTGCATGAAACCTGTTGCACATCTCTCTCAGCCACACTACAAGGACATTGCACATGTATTTACAGCATTTTAAATTATTGCTTTTAAGTCATGGGTATAACTTTTGTTGCGCCTCTTTATTTTTATAAACGTACTCACATACTTTCATTCAGGAAAACTAAAGCCATATTGAAATAGCTCATAAAGAATGGAGTCATTTTCATTGAAATGTACCTTGCTACTTTGAAATATTCTGAGATTCATCATGCCTTTTTCATTTCCAATAACAATCAACCCTTTCTTCCTTATTCTAGGGACACAGCTATATTCCATTTCCTAGTCTTATTTGAAGCTATACATGACTGGGTGTTGAGTTTCAATAGACAGAATGTGAGAAAATTGATAAAGGATGGTCCTCCAAAAATAGGAAACAGGAGAAAAGTGGGAGGAATTAGTGTTTATTTTTTTTAATCAAGCACTCTTTTGGAGTTAGTTGTTTTTAATTTGTGTATTTCATTTAAGGTAGATATTTTGTGAAAATATTATACATACATTTTGCATTGAGGCATATGAGTAATATTTTTTTTCTTGTAAGTGTGATGTCTCATTTAAGTTAAATATTTCTGGAAATTTATAAAAAAATTTTGAAGAGTTGTTCGATTATCATGACTTAAAATTTAAATCAAATAGATGCTTAAATATTTTCATGAAACTTTCAAAAATTAACTTTTCATAAATTACAGGATTGAGATTCAAATTAATATTTACTTGTCAAAAACAAGTATTTTGTTTCAAATCTACCTTTAACAGTTTAGAGATCTTTTATCTCAATATGACCATGCATTCTTTGTCTAGTAACTTTCAAAAATTATTTTCTTATAAAACTGTATACTTTTTCTTACTGGGGCATGATGTAATGATCTTAAAGTAGCTGACAACAAGATTATTAGTTTAAATAGAAAATATTTTAAGTATAGAAGTGTATTCACATCTATACAGATGTCTAATAAATAATTTAAACAACCTTATTAATAATTTACAGCATGTAATCACTCAAACCTATCAGCAACTATTGCACATGTGTGTAAATCAATTTTATGGTTGTGTGTATCTTAAAATAACTTCTAATGGGGGTATTTATAGCGCTACCTAATTAATTATAAATGGTATTTTAATATGTTTTCATTCATATGAGGATAGTATTTTCAAGATTACATGTATTAAATAAATTATCAACATTTATTTTAGAAAGAAAATAAGAAACTCTGAAAGATTTAAAATGATAGATTGCAATGTTATGTTGTGCCTAATCAGGAATAATTTCTAATTTCTCTTCATGTGTGTTAAAAGCAAAGATTATCAAAGAAAAAGTTATATTTTTTCTCAAATTCCAGTTCACTGTTGTTTTTAGAACAATACAATGGGTGTATATTTAATGTGTTACTTAAACATGACATAATTTCTTTTGTAAAGATAAAATTGATTCATTAAGTATTTGTCATCCTGGGTAGAACATTGTTTCAAAAAAAAATCAAGATCATGTATTCGACTGGTAATCTCTTACATTCCTCAACTAATTTCATCATCTGTGACAGTCTCCAAATCTTAGTAAACAGATCACACTCCAGTGACAAGATTAACATGGGCCTTACATTCCTTTAGATTAATGTGTATGAAAGCAGTGGAAATCATGGATAAGGAAAATATTGTACCTCATAACTTAGCAGGAAAAACAGGTTCAAACAAAGTATCATCAGTATTGAACTAAACTCGATGCACATTTAAGGCACACAATGGGAAAAGTACAAATTGTTCATGATTTTTAATCTTACCAGTTATAGTTGGGGAACAATGTTTTCTGTCCTTTTTAAATTACATTATTTGTTGTAATGTGCTGCTTTTTATATGAGTTCACACGTAGATAATCCTTACATGATCCTCTTTGATCTTTGCAACCATCTCATGAGGAATATAAGATTATACTTAATTGTAACATTTTTTGTTAATTTTCAAACAAATTTCTCTAATGCTTATCATGCATTGCTGAAACACATTTCAAGTATGAGCTCACATACCCTAACCAGAACCTCTCTGTAGCCTGTCATGGAGCACCCATGTCTCCCTACACAATCTGAAAAGAAAAAAGACTAAGAAATTTGCTCAAATTTTCAGTCATTAAGTGGAGGAACAGGCATTCAAATGTAGTCATTTTGGCTTTCGATTAGAGATCAGAATTATTACAATATTACCTAAAAGATAATTAGTAATTGACAAGAAGAACGTGTCAATTGGAGGTCTATGAATCTACCCTTACACCCAGGCAAGAGAGTCCCTGGTTCTGGTTCCAACATGACTTCATCTTGCTCTCCTGTTTGTCCTTCTCCATCAGGAAGAATTTGATTGAGCAAATGGCACCCACGTAGCCTTGGTGGCTTTCTCAACACTGACCGAGTCCTCACAGAAAGGCCCTTCACACGAGGCTCACGCCTTCTTCCACAGCCTGCTCAAGGGTCTCCCCGCAGCTCCACATGCCCGAGAGCTGACCACACTGACAGGATCTATGACTTCAGCTTCGAGGAATTGCCAGCGGTGGCTTTAGAGGTGTGCTCCCAAGGACATTTCTGGTAAGAGTAAGAGTAAGAACTAGGGACAAATGGATGAGCCATGGTCCAGGGCCTACAGCCTGCTCTCCTGTGCTGCCATGTTCCTGGGAAGAAGCCCATGGTTTCCAGGAATTCTAATTTAGAACCCAGACATTGAAGTCATTAGGAGGATGTATCCACTACGGCAGAAGGAAAGACAATTTTTTTTACCTGCCTAGGGCTATGGAAACATGGGGGAATCACTTTCACAGAAAAACACATTCTTATTCCATGAGATGTACTACTGATTTAAAGGTGGTACAAATTTGTTGATGGACATAGAAGGGCATGCTATCATTACATGAACAAGCAAGGCATAGTACGACATCCTTTGCTTCTCTTAACTGTATTTTATTCATATTTTTTGCATACATTATTACTGTATTGAAGGATTCCAAAGCTGTAAATGGAAACATAAGGTCACTATATAAAAATAATAAATTTATTATTAAATAGTTTAGCTGGTAGTGCAATGAAAAACATTATATCTAAATGTAATCAATGTTAGGTTTCCCAGACTTTCATGGGTCACATAATTCTCTCACAAATTTGCTAAATATGAGAAAAGACAAGATTGCAATTTTCTTTATAAGTTGTTAAGTATTGATTTTGAATTTTTCTTCAGAAATAACCTCCAAATATATTTTGTTTTCACTCTATAAGTAAAAGAAAATGTCTTCCTTGTTATTCTGTCAGGTTAGAAATTACTTTTACGTTAATTACATTTCATGGTGAAAAAATGGCAGATCATTTGAATCAACAATGTTTCTAATTTCAAGGTAAACACAATGGTAGAAAAAACAGTACTAGCTTTGATGTAGATAGGAACATATGTATAATAGAAAAGAATATAATAAAACTAGACAGAAAGTACAAAAGGTGATAATCAATCTTGAAAAACTTACAATTTATTTCTTACCAAATTAGAACTCCCAATCCAGAAACTTTTTAAAATTGAAATTTAGTTTGACTCTACTCTGGTAATTTACCTTTAAAGATCCTAGTCTTAGATGATTATACACAATGTACTCTACACACAACCAGTCAGCAGCATAAAGTACAGGAAAACAAAAACCTCATTCAAGAAAACAAAAAGCTCATATAGAAAAACATCAGCAATCATTTGTATGCCATTAAAATTATTTGCAAACCAGGCATGGTGGTTCACTTCTGTAATCCCAGCACTCAAGGGACTGAGGCAGAAGGATCCACGCAAATTCAAAACCAGCCTGGGCTACGAAGTGAGCCCAAGCTCAGCCTGAACTGTATAGTGAGACCCTGTCTCAAAAAGAGAAAAAAAAAATTGCTGTGTGATCATTTCTAAGTTTTTTTTTAAATTTAGATCATTATTTCAAGAAATTAGAATGGTAATCATTCATCATATCTAGCTAGCTTTCTTAGGAAAATCCCAATTCTTTTGGAAGAAGACAATCTTGAACATTCAATCAAATTTCAACTTTCTACGTCCATAAAATACTTTCTTGGTAAGCTATTACAAGGTTCAGTTTAACTGTCTTGTTAGAGACTACTGCACCGACATGGAAGGACACCTGTCTTTCTAAATCTGTCTTTAGAAATCATCTTTGCGCAGCCCGTCAGAACATAATTTATAGTATATCGTCTCAAAACAGTTCCCTATTTTTAAACAATAACGAACAATGAATATTTATGACCATTTGGCTGAAAACACAAGAGGAAGCATTTTCTGCTCTCCAACAAACCTCTGGGAGCCGTCTCTTGCTCATGCAGTCCTCAAAATCGCGACGCTTAGATAATTGAAGATGATAATCATGCGTCAGTGGTATTGTGAGTAATTTTAGGCAATAGATAAAAGAGAAATTCACGTGTGGGCCACTGCAAAACTATATTCTGCTTTCAAAGAAACATTTAAGAAAACAGGTAGCTGGAGAATTTCAACACACATTTCAGAAATCACCCTCATCAGCCTTGTCTTACTGTGTAGCTATGTTTACACAGTGTTAGAAATATTGGAAAAATGAAAGTATACAATTTGACTAACTTTCTGTCTCCTACTACTCACTGAATGAATGAATATAGGATGTTAGCTTCATCATGGCCTCAAAACTGAATTAGCTAAATGATAATCAAAATCTCTGACAAATTTGTGTTTGGTGGTCAAAATAGGCTTTTTTCTAGTGTGGAGATTTTATGCTTCATTTTACCATAAACATACACCAGTGCCAATACTTCAAAGGCGTATTGATAAAGTTGTTCTTAGCTTCCAACAAAGCTTTGAACTCATGAGTTTTGCTAAATCTAACTTTAACATGGAAATGATGTGAGCCTCAAATTCAGTGCTTGAAATAGCAATTTAAGAGGAAAAGAAATAAAGATATTAGAAATAGGTGGGTGACATCACAAGTTCAAGAGGTTGTAAGACTTTTTACTGTGACTATCTGTTTCTGGAATTTTAAATATGCTAAATGACACACTTATGAATATTAATGCTTTATTGATATTTGTACCATTTAACAAATGATTTGACTAAACACCCTACATCAGTACATTTGAGAAAAGATTCTGCATGAGTGCAATTGAGTGCAAGAATCTGTGGTACTAATGTGCCAGGAACAAAACAGTATGTACCACACAGCTGTCTTTTGCCCCTAGAACTGACAATTTATTAATCTGAAGCAGCCTTAATTTGATAGACATATGTACAGGAAATCACCATTAAATCACATGCACTCTAGTGTACAGGAAGAAATTTAGATAATGGGTAGAGAATCATCTCTTGATAAAAGCTGCCTGGCTTTAAGAATTGTACAAAACCATATGGAGTACTGGTAAAAATTCTGTCATGGTATCCCATATCCACGCACCAATTGAAAATACTTTCAGGAGTGAAGGAAAGAATAAGATTCTCAAGACGATGGAAAACATGGAAAATTTTTTTTCAGTCTAAAAGTTCTTCTATAATACTCATCTTGAGTGTTCTCTAAGCTTGAGACTTCATCATTCAATATACTTCGGTTAATTACACATGATTTCCCCCAAATGTTTCTTGCTACTAAAATTGTTCAAAAAATGCTGCTGAGGTTTAATGGGTGATATTTTTTGAGTAGCAACTTACATAACTTACTTTTGTATTTTTGTCATTCCATGGCCCAAAACTTTCTGTCACTCTGTGCTTCATGAAACAGGATAATGCAGCATTTACAACACTAACGTTAAGTCAGAGGGACCTTGATGCTGTCAACACTGGCTGAGTGGGAAATCCTGACATTACAGCTTTACCTTCTAGGCTCTATCACCAAAACTTTTGTCTTTTAGGACTCTCGGGTTCGAAGAAGACTCAGTTAGTTCTCATTTGTAATTTCTTGTGCATGTTTCTGTCATCATTTCCTTGTGAGTTTACAGAAGGAAACAAATTCTAAGTCTAATCACGTGGACTCAGTAAAGTCACCCCATTAGACAGGAGGTAAACAGTTCCTCCTGACCATCTCTATGCAGGATCATGCAACCAGAAAGAGCTTTCTAAATAATGCTGTCTTCCAGGCTCCCTTCATACTCTTGAACCCTTTGTATTCTAGAAACAGATGAAAGTGTTCACGTGTGATGAAACAGGTTCTCCTGTACACTGTGAAACATGGATGGGGTCAGTGGATGCATTCCATTTTCCTCTCACTTTAATATTCTCAAGACATTCACGAGGTTGCAAGAAGAATCCCGTGCCAATGTTCTATTACATGAAAGCTGGAATTAAAACTAACTCCTGTCATTCCCTGAGTAGTTTCCTCACAATATAGGTTTTTACATCACATTTAAAAGTAAAGATAGCTTTGAACTCTGTCTCAACAAATTCACTAAATTTTACTCTCAACTAGGAAATGAAGTAGGTGTAAAGTTTACACAAGCATTTCAGGTCTTTTTAAAATAGACTGACAGTAAGTTAATAGCTCAGATTTTATATATATATATATAAACAGAAAATTTTTTATACTTTTGATACCTGTAACATCAAATGGCTTTTAAAGCCACTGTTTGAAGTAGTTCCTTCATCAAAATCTGACAAAGTACTCAGTCTGACCCATATAAATACACATTGCCACTGGTCCTATAATGCTTTTGTTTGCATATATGAACTCATGTGTGATCAAAATTTATCATAAGTTTATTTGAGTTACAAGTACTATAAACAGATATGTAAGCATACACATAAATAGGAAACCCCACAGTTATACATATCGTAAGGGAATACTGGAGTAAATTGTTAAATATCAGTAGAGCAACCTAAAACATAGGCATTCATAATCGTCAAGTCCCACAGACACAGCGAGGAAGTGTTACTGATTTCCAAAGCAGACATGCTTTTACATCATAGGACTCATCATAGGCTACAGCAATGTAAATTTTATATTCTAGAGTCTTAATTTTTATTGTTGTTGTAAGACAGTAGCATGATTTAAGCCATTTAAAACAATAGAGAATTATTACTTCACAGGTGAGACAATCAGAATATCTACAGTCTCATGGGTTGAAAACAATGCAAACACATTGTATTCCTCACTGAAACCTCTGGGAACAATCAGCTTTCAGTCTGTTTAGATTGTCAGATGAAATCAATTCTACCTGGTTATAGGACTAAGGGCCCCATTATTTTTGCTGGCTACTACCTGGGGGGTTGTCCTTAGTTTCTATGAGCGATTCACAGCCCTTAGTTCGTGGCCCCTTCTTCAATTTTCAAAACCAAAAACCATAGGCACTGTCCTTCCCATCCTGGGAATCTCCCCTTTACTTTATCTTTCTTTGGCTTTCTTATCTTTGTTGGTAATTCCATGTGGAAAAGGGTCCCAAGTTTTAAGAACTCATCTGACTGGATTTGTCACACCTAGTTATTCCAGAGTAAAGCAAATATTTTTCAATTAGTAAACTGGTTACATTATCAGCCACCATAATAACAATTGCAATGTTCTTTTTTTCATGTAGCTTGAAGTGTTCATAACTGAGTCAAGAGTGTGGGCATACATAGCAAATTATTATTCTGTCTTGCAAACTGTGAATACTAAACATGAGTTCATACATGAAAACAAGAATAATTATAAAAGGATTACAAAGAAGCTTTTCTCTTTGTCTTAAATTGATCTTTAATCTGCTCTACTACATTCACAAGAATAAAAGAAGACTCATCACATAAACACATGTTAAGATAAGTATATGTGCAAGTAATTTATAACTCACATGCCTACTTCTGCATAGAATCACAATTATTATAATGCAGGTTCATTATACGATATAATAAACCTCCAATATAAAGGTTAGATACGTTATTGTGCAAACTCTAGTAATTTTAACAAAATAAATTAAACCAGAATTACAGTATCTATAAGAAACTCATGATAACATTGTTAAGTGTACATTCTCGAGCACAAGTGTTTATCGTTTTTCAGATGAAATAATCAGCGGCCATTGCTGAATTTCCCCAATGCTGCTTACTGCTGAGGCAGTGAACTGAATCTCTTCTCTCTAGTTGTGTTTCCATGTTCCCTTCCATTGTCTAGCCTTGTCTCTCCCTTTTGTCCTTCTCTTTCTCCTCCTATTTTCTTCTCCTTCTCCTCCTCCTCCTTCTCCTCTTCCTATTTCCCCTTCTTCTTCTCCTTCTCCCTCTCCTCCTCCTTTTTATCCCTCCCCTTTATATTAATGGCAGTGTACAATATAAGCATAAAAGCATTCAAGTTAATAGATTACCTTGCTCCTCAAACATGAATTATTATGACAGACAAGAAATACATGAGCTACTGCTATGTCTATAATTGTTTTATAAAATCAAAACTACATCTTAATGATTGAGTAGAGATCCACAGGGTTCTAAAAATAGGAGCCCCAGGAAAATATTAAATGATGTTCTTTTGGTTTGAAAAGCTTAGTCTGTTAAATATATTCATATTTCAGATATAATGTGAAATAAAGGAGAAAAAGATTGTAGCATAAGATGTAGAGAGGCAGAAAAACCACTGGACCCAGCCTTGCTGCATCGACCGCCACAAAATATGAACATGAAAAATGAATATTAAAGTTCTAGGAAAATCACTTCATCTCTATCACTGCAGTCTCACGCAGGAGCTGCAATGTTCTTTTTTAAATTTTTAAAAATTTGAAATAGAATAAAAATATAATAAAAATAATACAAAATTTCAAAACAAGATGATAGGAAATTAACAATGGTTATTATATTGTGTATTGTTGTCTTCAAAATAGTTGCTCAGATTACCAGATATAGGCATGCAAAATTGATCACACTGTATAAGCACTAACTGCTCCTTTCAATGAACTAATGGAATGAGTAGTACAATTATCTTAGCTAATTTTTCCTTCCTTGTTTTCTCCTTTCCCTCATCTCAGGTGCTCTTTCCTTTTGAGCAGTTTCTTTCCCTTTTAACAGTATCAATTGTGCCTTTTGGATCTTACTTACTCTTTCAGTTTCTTACATCAACCAAGGAATGGATGAAAAAGATGTGATATTTTTATATAGTGGAGTACTACTCAGCTACAAAGAAAGATAAACTCGAGGTTCTTATAGGTAAATGCATGCGACTTGAGACCAGACTTGTGTGCGGTAACATTATTGTCCCCCTTGTGTAAGAAACTGTAATGTTCTTTTGAAAGACTATTATCTGCCTATCTTTCTCTGAAGACCGTAATTTTTTCAAATTTAATAATTAATGATCTCCAAAAATGTCTGTACCTGAAGATTCCTGATGACATTGTGACCTTGTCCACCATTGCATGAATTACAGCTGAGAGAATTTATGATTTAAATTGTTCAAGTTCATATGTTAACATTCTCTATTCCATGTTTTAAGGTGCCAGCAAATCTCTATTAGTTTTCTGATTTTGGTATTTTATTTTTCCCTCCTCTAAGTCTCCATCCTTTTTTTCTTTTTTCTTCTGTTGACCTCTTGATATTCTTCTATTTGGTTGTTTGCCTGGTTTTTAGCTCTATATGCTCTAAATAATTTTTTTTTTTGCAGACTGGTGATCAAATTCATGACCTTGCACTTGCCAGGCAGGTGCTTAAGCTGCTAAGCTAAATCCCCAGCCCTCATCTTTTTGAGACAGGGTCTCACTATGCTGTTCAGGCTGGCCTTGAGCTCACTTTGTAGCACAGGCTGCTCTCGAACTCACAATAATCCTCCTGTCTCAGCCTCCCGACTGCTGGGATTGCAGGCATGTGCCACCAGGCCCAGCTTTGCTCTGTATAATTTGAAGCCAAGGCAATGGATGTGTCCTTAAAGGGTAGAGAGGAGACTATAATTTCAATTGTGGCTCAGTAGAACTGATGATTTCATTTTCCCCTTAAGTAAATCAATGACTTCCAGCCACCATCACCAAATTTCATGGTATAGAGCATTAGTCATTCTTCCAAATTTTATAGACAATGGCCAGCTAAATAACCCTTTAAACCTGTTGCTGATACAAGCCCTCTATAGCAAGTATCTTTGCAGACACACTGCTATGGGCTTTCAGGGCTACCCATATTCCATTCATCACCAAAATGTGTACCCTTGTTGCAACTGATCATTGAATGATTAGACCCTACAGTGAGTCAGCTTCCTAGGTTCATGTACAGCAACTATTGTCTTAGGTTAGATTTCCTATTAGGAAAGTAAAGTATAAGATTTCCTTTGAAATTTATTTATTGATGAAGTAGAGTTTTCCAGGGAGAAAACACAAAAATGTAAAACTGAAAGTATTTCAAGAATAAGAAAGGGGAGAAAGCTGAGGAACCAAGTTGTCTTGGTTACTTTTCTCTTGTTGCTGAGACAAACACCTGAAACACAAATAGGGAAGAAAAGGTTTATTTAGCTTACAGTTTTGGGAGTTTCAGTCAATACTTAGCTGGTTCCAAGGCAGGGTATCATGGCTGAGGGGTAGCCATTCATGCTGACTGCAAGCGGCAAGAGCAAAATGCGCCTAAGAGAAAAAACACACCCCCATTCCGACCTTATACTGTATGTTGGTTCCACCCCTGGGTGGGTGCAGAACTCACACTGCCAATCCCAGCACTAGACAAGGAGCCAATCACAAATGCTAGATTTGGCCACTTCCATGACTATGTGGGGGGGCCATCTATATACAAACCATAACATTCCACCCCTGGCCCCCCAAAGACTCATGTACATCCCTTATACAAAAGACATTTTGTTCATCTCCATGAGTTGCCAAAGTCCTAACACCTTCAGCATTGCTGAAAAATCCAAGTCCCAAGTCTCCTCCAAGATAGAAGGCAAACTCTTAGCTGAAAGCCCCTGTACAAGTGAAAACAAAGTTAAACACCTCCAACATACGATGGCACAAGATAGACATTACCATTCCAAAAGTTACAAACAGGGGAATACAAAGCATTGGAACCAAAGTAAGTACAAAATCCAGCAGGGCAAATGTTAAGTCCGGTAGCTGTATGTCCAGAATCTGAAGGAATCTGTGGCAAATTATGAGCTCCAAAGGGCTTGTGTGGCTCCACCCCCATGGCACTTCTAGTCGTCACTGATCCCATGGCATCTCTCTTATGTTGGCTCTACTCCCCCATTGCAGGTTTCCTTAGATGATCCACATTCCTGGCTTTTCCAAACTTAGGCAGTCTCTACTCTGGCTTTACACTCACAGTGTCACACAGTGCCTTTTCAGGGGTGCACTGCCTGGCCTCCCAGGCCCTCTGAAATCTGGGTGGAAGCCTCTTTAACCTCAAAACATGTGCATTCTCCATGCACCTAAAACCAGTGCCACATGGATGCTGCCAAGGTCTGCTGCCAGCTGGAGCAGTAGCCAGGCCTTCCTCTTTCTTGGCTATAGGGGTCGAGTGCGTGGATTGCTGGGCACTCTGAACCTGACTGTAAGGAACAGATTCTCTATGTCGACATTTTGGAACCTTGCGTAGCCTTTGCCACCATTCTGGAACATCGTCGTGTGGCCTCTGTCACCATTGTAGAATGTGGTGCTCTGAGGCTTTCTTCCCCGGGCAAAATCTTTCACTTTTGCAGTTTGGAAGCTGCAAAAGTTCGAGACTTGCTGCTTTCCAGGATGTCTCCAGGCCATCTTTTGTATTTCTTTGTTCTTTCTCTATCTTTAGAGTTCACAGCTTTACGGGAGCTTCCTTTCTGGCCAAACTCACGTTTTAAATCACCATGCTGGGCTCTTTGCTCTTGATTTCCAACATAAATCTGGCTAAAAGCCCCCAACAATAGCCATGCCACTGCCTCAACATTTGACTGCCTTGAAATTTCTTTTGCCAGATTAATCAGGCCACCACCCTTAATCTCAGTCTCAGGCAGTCTCTGGACATGAGCAGAATGCAGACAAACTCTGCCAAACCATAACACACATCATGTGGAGTCCAGCACCCAATGCAGTCCTTCTTTCCAGAAGAAACCTCCTGAGCCTCGTCTTCACTGGCAGGCTCTCTATCAGCCTTCTGGTCTACTGAGCTCTGACCAGAATTTCCCTACAGAACAGCCTAAGCTGTTCCAGGGCTTCTTTTTCAGGTGACATCTCTGAATCTTTCCAAACTCTTCCCACAAACCATTCCCAAAAGCTCTTGAACCACATGGTCAGGTACAGTCAAAGCAATGACCCCACTCCTGGTATCAAATTCTGTCTTGGTTACTTTTTCTTTGATGCTGAGACAAACACCTGACACTCAAAATTAGGGAAGAAAAGGTTTATTTAGCTTACAGTTTTGGGAGTTTCAGTCCATAGTCCGCTGGTTCCAAGGCAGGGTGGCATGACTGAGGGGCAGCCATTCATGGCAGCTGCAAGCAGCAAAAGCAAACTGTGCCTAAGAGAAAAAACATGCCCCCATTCTGACCTTACACTGTATGTTAACTCCACCCCTGGACGGGTGCAGATCTCACACTGCCAATCCCAGCACTAGACAAGGAGTCAATCACAAATGCTAGATTTGGCCACTTCCATCACTATATGAGGCTTGAGGGGCCATCTATATACAAACTGTAACACATGTTGCTTCAGGACTGTTTACCTTTGGCCAAATTCATAGGTAAAAATATCCAGAACTCATCAGCAGAATTTCCTCCCTTTTGGAAACCTGATTGATCTCTTTGTATTCTTCTAGCAGTTGATCAGTTATTGGCTCTGGGCCATTCAGAGAAAAGAGGTGAGTGTAATTTCTAGGGTTAAAAAGTGCTCCAGTGAGTGGAAGAAGTGTCTAGAAAGAAAAAAGAGTCCACTGACGGCCATTAGAAGCTTCCAGAAACTGGGCATGAGTTTGCCATCAAGGAGGAAAACTTCACCATAGGGTTCCTAAGGACAGGCCAACTCTATTTCTACTTCTCCAAAGATAAGCAGCTTCGGTATGTCTGTTCCTGTCTCTGTCTCTGTCTCTCTTTCTGTCTCTCTCTTTCTGTCTCTGTCTCTGTCTCTCTCTCCACACAGCCTTGCAAAAACACCTTCAGAATCCACCCTCCAAATCTTGGCTTCTGGCATTGAAAAGGTGCCAGTGATACTAGAAGCTATGTCAAGTAATACAAGTAGGTTGACAGAACAAGCACTGAGGCCATGACTTTGGCATATTACACTTTAGACTTTCAGGAGGGTGAAGGCTAACTGTGGTAGAGAGGTGTCAAATAAGGATGGGATTTGCAGTGAGTACAGATTTGACTGCATCCCAGCCTCGCAGAGGCTAACAAGAATACTGGATCTTATTAGACCATTTCTGAGAATTATAAGACAGATATCCAGCAAATTACCAAATAAAAGAGAAAAACACACATAGCTTAATCCCCAGTGCATATTTGAGGCATCGTCCAATGAAACCGCTGTTTAAAAATGTACCAAAGTCAGCTTGGACACTGAGTGTGAAGTGAGAGATCAAGAAGAATTATTCACACACACCACATACTTCCAGCATCAAAAGGCAGTGCTTGGTGACCTCTGATAGGATCAATCATTGCAGCACAGAGCGTAAATCCAGTCAGGACCTGACTTGACACACTTTGCTCCTTTAATAGCCCATGAGATAAGGATGATGATGATGATGATGATGATTTAGCATTTTAAATGCTGTAAAAGAAGAAAATCAGGGAAGAATATGAAGCAAAATTATGTACCTCAGATCCTAAAATATTTTCCAGCTGGCCCTTCACAGAGAAATCTTCTGATGCCTGCTCTGATTTAAATATTATTGAAGTTGTTGTGGAAATCCCTAACCATTAAAGGAAGAATAGCAAATACTCTATAGAAGCAGAATGTAATCTTTATCTCTAACTTCTACTCATCTTTAAGTTGGGTCATGAGCATAGAGAAAACATTATTTTATGTATTATTCCCTTCCTAAGAACTACAATTGATATGGCCCTAAATGTTCTGTAATTTACAACGATAATAATAATTATTATTTTTTTTTGGTACCAGTGATCAAACTCATGACCTTGTACTTACCAGGCAGGCGCTTGTACTGCTGAGCTAAATCCCCAGCCCTTACAATAATTGCTGTGTGCTCTGTACTTGTCATACTTTTGAGTGCATGTGAATCACCCAAAATTCTTACTATGACATGGATCAGTAGATTTCCTCACAAGGAATTATACATTTATTATATTTAGGTAAGGTATAAGAATCTACATTTTAAACATTGGGGATGAAGTGTTGAGAGTGGGTCATAAACATCAGTTTAAGGAACACATATAAACTATAAAAAGCACAGGTTTTTAAAACCAGGAAGATTTGGATTTCAAGATTGATTTACTTATTAAATAGGAAAAAAAAACCTAGCTACATACTATATGTCAGCTACACATCTAAGTTTTGTGGTAAAAGTAGTTGTATTGAACAATTTTTGATGTTTTTTTTAATACCTGAGACAGTCTATCTTTATAAAGTAAAAAAATGATCTTTGGCACAGACTCGGCAATTGCCAGGTCGAGATCAGGAAACCCACTTGTTGCTCCCAATGATGCCATAAGGAACCAAACAAAAGTAAAGAAGACTTGTGCAGACTCGGGAAAGAATTCTACTTTAACATGGGGGGGTGCACACCTGTAATCCCAGCACTCAGGAGGCCAAGGCAGGAGAATCATTGCAAGTTCGAGACCAGTATGGGCAACATAGTGAGTCCAAGGCCAACCTGCATAACGAGACTCTGTCTCAAAAAGACAAAAAACAAAAAATTTACCTTAATGATTTCAAAATGAAAGAAAGTAGAAGTAAAAAGACAAAAAAATTTAATATTTTAGTTGAATGAAGTCAGTTTCAAAGAGCATTCTTGTGGACCCAAAAAAGCAGACTTTAATTACAACTCAATCCAGATTCCAGTGATCCGTGTCACCTCAATGTCTAAGAGGCTGACCAGCAAGGGTTAGTGTCACCAAGAGCCTGGAAATCAGAGCAAGAATGATAAAGAGTGTGGAGCCCAGAATGTGTGTCTGTCTAACTCACAAATTAACCCAGCACACATTGGCTCCTGTGCCCTTCACACATAAACGCATACAAATAACAATCAAAGTGGGGGTAGATTTTACCGGTGAGTGGAGAGACAGAGTAAGGTTCGAGTTGAAGAAATACACACTATCGTTATTAGAAACCTCCACTTCTGTGTATAGAAGCATTCTTTCTGCACTCTTCTTTCCCTAATTTGAAGAAAATCTTCACAGTTGAAACAGAAACAGTTTATTTTCATGCCACACCTAGCAAAATACAATTTTTTTCATGATTTCCATAGAAATATTTATGCTTTGAATTAAATTAGTGTTTGTACTTATAGGTACTGTACAGTATGACAAAGCAATATAGGCATATATGGTGTGATATCAAGTCAGGGCAATTATCACTTTTATCTCCTGAAATATTATCAATTGTGTGTGCCAGCACCATCAAAGTCTTCTCTATTTGTTTGAAATATATCGTGAATGACCCTAGACCCGTGATGGCAAACCTTCTAGAGCTTTCAATGATACAAACGACCCACTGTGGCATGCGTGCCATGAGCTCATCACCACTGCTCCAGACATTCTCACCATACTGCGGAGTATTATCATTGACTCCTGTCTTTGGCAACACATTGTTCAGCCTCTCTCTCTCTCTTCCTTTATCTCTTCCATTCCTTCTCTCTAGTGACTGTTATCCTACTCTGCTTCTATGAGATCAAGTTTGTTTAGTCTCTACTGATGAGCAGGCAAGGGCAATAGCAGCCTTTTTGTACTTGACTTATTTCACTCAATATAATGACCTCTAGTTCCACCCATGGTGCCACAATCTACAGCATTTCCTTTTCTTCATAGTGGAGTACAATTTCTGTGTGTACTCCATGGACTGCTTTTTAAAAATCCATTCACCTGTTGGTGGAAACCTTGGACGATTCCATACATTTGCTACTGTAAATAGTCCCAAATAAATGGGGTGGATGGACATCTGATACCAACAGTTCCTTCCTTTTAGATATGCAGCCAGTGATGGTGCCGTCATAGCATGTGGCAACTGCGTTTTTAGTTTCTCTCGAGAGTCCCCCTATACTTTCCCATGCTGGTTCACTAAGTTACATTCTCGCTAGGAATGCATGAGGTTTTCTTTTTCTTCACATCTCTTCCAGTGTGTATTACATTTTATCTTCTGTTTCATAGCCTTTGTAATTGCAATGAGGTGAAATCTGATAGTGACTGTGTTATGTGCATTTCCCTGATGGTCACTGGCGATGAGCATGTTTTTTGTATACTTGTTGACTGTTTGTATTTTATCTGTTGGGAAACATATTCAGATTCATTGCTCATCTTAAAATTAAATAGATTATTTTGACAGTTGAGTTGATTTCCTTGGTTATTAATTCCTTGTCAGATGGGTGGCCTGCAAATATTTCCTTCTCTTTTCAAAGTTGTCTGTTACTCTGTTGCTAGTTTCCTTCACTATGCAGGAAGTTTTGCATTTGATGCACTCCTATTTTTCTAACTTTGACTTTCATATTCTTGGTTAAATCCTAGATATTTTTTTCTGGTTACTATGATTTAGTTGATTTTTATTTCTTTTCATCAGCAAGGTCATTATTGGTGTGCAAATGTGTTAATATTTTTGTGTTTACTTTGCATCCTGCTACTTTATTAAATTTACAGGTTAGATTTATTAGGGTTTTTTTTGGGGGGGCATTCATTTTCTTGTCATTGGAACAAAAGAATCAGCCTCCACAACCAGTAAGAGAAGAGGTTTATTTTGGTTCACCTTCTTTATTCTGTTAAAGTGCATCCCTTTAATAGTCTGCAAATGAAAAGCTTTATCATGGGGTGACTTTGAATCTTATTGTTTGCTTCCATGGAGATGATAATATGATTGTCCTCCAATATGTCAAAGGATTATTGCCTTTATTGATTTGGATGTATTGAACCATCTTTGCACTCACTAAATGAATCCCACTTATCGTGGTGAGCCCAGGTCCTGCCAAGCACAGAGTAGCACCGATGGAGGGTGAGGACCTCCAGAAGCAGTCACAGGGATACCAAGGTCAGCTGATTGCTCTCAAGCCACATATGGACAAGTATGGGGACAGAGAGTGCATGGAGTATGTCCTCGGACTCCATCAGGTGAGTGATAGTGGCTGTGCGGATGTCCGGCAATGCCAGTAATAGTGCCAGGAATCAGACAAGGGTGTGTGGAGGAAATTGACCCATTTAATAAAAGTAGTTCATTTTAATACCTCGTAGAAAAAATGCTCACGTCACAATAGTGATTTTGTGAATGTAAGTGCTTGAATCCAAACAAAATACACTTTCAAGGGTGGCATTGCAGAGTGAACCAGAACATTTGCCTCTGCTCCCCGGTCCCTTCCCAGGGAAGGAGCTCCCTGTGGGCAAGCACCGTGCAGAGGGAAAAAGCAGATCCACCACTGCTCACCGGCCTCTGACAATAGGAGGCTTGCTTCCTGGCAGGCAGCGGGAGCAGGGACATGCAGCCATGTAAGCCCCATGCACCCACAGGCCACCATTGAAGGCCCTTGCTTCCTTTGGGCAACCATCACCCACTGGGAGAATCAGACAAACACACCCTTGTGTGCCTGCCACCGTTGCAGGAGTCCCAGGAAAGACACGCAGGATGAGAGAAGCAGCCCCTCCACTGCACACCCCTGGCCATTGGGAAAGCCACAGTGTAGCTGCACAGGTCTGGAGAAGCCTGCCCCACACCCTGCTACCTCCCTGGAAAGCTGGGGTCAGAGGAACCCAG
>RJWT010004025.1:0-17264 GCA_004365215.1 Cuniculus paca
ACGGTAGAGTTCAGGTGGTTTAGGAGCACCAGTATACATGTAAGACTTGGTGCCTTATGGATTATGGGACAGTTCAGCAACTGAACTCAGGATACCTGAGCTTAAGTTTGAGTGGCTGAGTGGGCAATAACACTACTGACCAACTCAGAGGTCCCTAAAGAGAAGGCAGGTCTGTAAACACAGGAAATGAATTGTATTTGAGGTAGTAAAAATCTGAAGGGAAGTCATGGCCGAAATACAAATTTGGCTGTTACTAACATTTCACATAAATTTTAAAAGGAAAAAGAGCAAAAAGAGTAACCAGCATTGTTGGATACTGCAAGGCAACTTAGTAAGATGAGAATTTTTAAGACATCATTGGGTTTAATAGTCAGAAGGTCATCAGTGACTTCCAGAAGATAGATTTCAGTAGATGATGGTACGGACAGTGCTGGGCTGAAGAGCGAAGGGGTAAGAGTTTGAAGTTGTCCAGCCGAAGTCCCTGTCTTCTTTCTTCGAGGCTTTAAACCTTAGGTCACATTTCTTCTTTCCCCTCCCTTCTTAGCTTTCTCGAACCAAGGTCTCAGTCTGAATTTCTGAGCTAGGAGGATGACTGGGACTGACAAATAAAGATCCTTGGGCCTCTCATGAGACAGGGAGTTCGAGGACAGGGGAGCCTAATGTGGGTGAACTGATTGCAGGGAGCATCCTCAGTGGGGGGCTCTGTTGGACAAGCAAACTGGACAGGAAGCTAGTGTAGGATGAGAAGCAAGCACTCACAGGGCTGGTGGGAGAAACATGGAATTAGCTGAGAAAGTCCACCCCCGTGAGGAGTTGGAATGTGACAAGTGTGGGGGTGGGGTAGAATCTGAGGCAGTAAACTGAGGTGAACAGAAAGCCAGGCACAGGTGTGTAGCTTTCTAAGCACACAGGAGCTACGGGTGCGCAAAGGAGGGGCTGTGGGCAGTGCTTGGGCAGAGAGCAGTTAAGGAGCAGGGGGGAGTCCCAGCAGGACTGGACTGCAGATGTTTCAGACGTCTTTGTGAAGCCCACCGGGTAGTTCACAGCATGTGGCAGGAAAGGATTAGACACCTGAGTTTCTGAACAACTGGTAAATACCAGGATTCTACTTAGGGATAGGATGCAGGAAGTGACTAAGGGACCCCAGCTAGAGCTTTGCACCTTCGTAGAAGAGGAGCGCAAAGGTCAGGGCCAGAGATCCCCCTCCCCTAACCGTGAGGAGCCAGTGAGTGGGTGTCTTCCCGAAGCCTCAGTTTCTCCTGCGAGCAGCGTCATCTCCGCCCACTTCAGGGCGGGGCTCGAGGACGAGGCTGGTGGTTGTTCCGAAGCCTCGAGAGCCATCGGTTCCTACCAGACTCTTCCTGGGGGTTGGCGTCCTACCCCATGGCCGGACTCAGGCCCCCGGACTTATGCCCACTCCCAGGCAGTGGAAGGGGTGGGTCCCTCGGGGCAATGCCACTGTGTGTTGACCTTCAGAGCTGTTTGAGCGTCCAGGTGACCCCTGGCAGACTGATGGTCTGGCCAGGGGTCGGGCCAAGCATCTGCCAAGGCCCTGAGTTGGGTGTCCCCTTGGGTCCCCCACCTTGCGAATTCCTGGGCGGGCTGGCCCCCTGCAGAGCTGGCGAAGCAGGACCCTGGTTCCCCAGCCCCTCCGAGCCCGCGGGCCTCAAACCCTGCATTGCCCTACTGAACACCCCGAAGTTGGCGTTGCCCGAGGACGTCTCAGCCATAGAGAAGGAGATGGAGCAGCTGGCCAGGGAGCTGCGGCAGAAGAGGCTGACCCTGGGCTACTCGCAGGCGGATGTGGGTGTCGCCGTGGGCGCTATGTTTGGGGAGGCGCTCAGCCAGACGACCATCTGCCGCTTCGAGTCCCAGCAGCTCAGCCTCGCCAAAATGTGGAAGGTGGGGCCGCTGCTGAAGATGTGGCTGGCGGAGATGAACGCCAAGAACCACCGAGGCCTGTGGAAAATGGAGATGATTCTGCAGCAGGGCCGCAAGCGGAGACAGGCGAACAGGGAGAGAAGACTCCGAAACGACCTGGAGAGACTCTTCCTGCAGTGCCCGAACCCCACACCGCAGCAGGTCAGCTGCATCGCCGGGCACCTCCGCCTCAGGAAGGAGCTGGTCCAGATGTGGTTCTGTCTTCGGAGCCAGACCTGCAGTCCACCGACCCACAGTGCCTCCGGGTGGGAGAATGCAGGAGCGGCCGGGCCCCCTGCCCCGGGGCTGCCCGTGTGCTTTCCCGTGGCACCCGGGCTGCGTATCGATTTCCTCCACTATGGGGGACCCTACCTTACACCCCTGTACCCCTCTACACCCTTTCCTGGAGGGGAAGTCCTTCTGTCTGCCCCAGCCGCCTCCCTGGGCCTCCCCAGGGTTTCCAGCTGAGGGGAGGGGAAGAAGAAAGAAGTCAGGAGGGGATGCTGGGCCGGCCTCCCTGCGGCCCTTTTCGGGCTCTGGGTCTGACCTCCTCAGTGCACAGGCCCCGGTTGGGATGTGGGTGGGAGTTGTTTAAGAAATTGGAGAGGGAAGTTCATTGATGCTTTGTGTTTTTCGCTTTGTTTTAAAAAAATGCTTTTAGGTTTTAAGGTATATTACAACGTGCAAGTGGTTTCAATACTTTGTTTCTGTCTTTATTATTAACTGAAGATTAGGTCTGCCATTCCACGAGGTGTTCGGGAAACAGTGTTCAGTTATTTTTCTTATAAACACACCGTTGGGAGAAAAACTCAAGTCACCAACTACTGCAGAATACTGTTTTTTTATTAAAGCAGAACCCTGAGCCAGCACGAACACAGAACCAGGCATAATCGTTGCCCCTGGGGGAAGGCCTGAGGATGGGATGGGGTAGGAAAGGAGCATCCAGAGCCCTTGCTGAGGCGGCCAGCTTTCTCCAAGCTGCCTTTTCATTTCCAGTGCCCCAGCTTGTCGTGGGCTCCGCTCACCTCTCCACATGATGCCGTCTGGTGAGTTTTTCTCGTGCCACTGAAGCTGCTCTGTTCTCAGCCCCTTCGTTACTGAGCTAGGGGAACTGGTCAGCTGGGTCCCAGCCCGGGTTCCAGCACCCTTCAGGGTTTAGTTCCGTTTAGATTGTTCCTTGGGAGTGGCTTACACTTTCTTTTGAGCACAGATAGGTTTCCCAATGGATGTTTGTGATTGTTTGCCTAACATTCCCTGGTGGTTTTGCTATTGTACATTTTAAATCATTTTTCCAACCTCTTCTTTGAAACTGGTCTCTCTCAGTTTCCCACCTCTATTTCGGTCGGTTTTGATTTTCATACATGAGGGCTGGGGATGCAGCTCAGTGGTAGAGCGCCTGCTTAGCATGCTCCAGACTCCAGATTAAATCCCCAGCACCAACAGGTGCTGCCACATACCTGCGTGTCCTATTTATAGGTATTTCCATAAGAGAAGCTGTTCTGCTTTTATTCTATTTCCTGATGCTTTTGTCCCCTAATTAATTTTAGGTTTCATTTTTATTAATAGTTTCCCTAGTCTCTTCTGGTTGCTTTTATTTCTTTTTTCCTAATGGCATTTAGATAGTACTTACTTTGCTTGTGTTTTTGTTTTTTGTTTCCTGGTGGCTGCATGGCAGACTGCTCTGTGGAGCTGAGAGGGAGACTGGGTGCCTACATCCTGATCCGACCTCAGGTCCATGGCTAAGTTCACCTCCCATAAGAACCATTTAGTGTTCTCTTCCTGTGTGTATAGAAAGACTAACCTTTGACCTTTATTTTGGTGTGTGTGGTATATAGCTTGAAATTTGCCATGATAAAGATTTTATGTATCAATTCTTTTTGTGTGACTGAATGCCATTCACAGCATGGAACCATCACCACTCTCCAGTCTCAACATTTGGACACTTTCCCCCAAACTTAAACTCTGTACTTACTAAGCAATAACTACTTCCCCATTCCTAGCCCCTCATTATGTCTACTTTATTTCTTTGTGAATTTGTTTATTCTAGACATTTCATATTACTAGGATCACATAATATTTAGCTTTTTATATCTGGCTCGTTTCACTCAGCAACTTTTCAAGGTTTATCTGTGTTGTGCCCGGCATCAGAACTTCTTTCCTCTTTATAACTGATTAATATTCTGTTGATTTTCTTCCATTAACAGAGATGCCATTGATGCCTCTCATGAGAACACTTTCACTGGAGTAGTTAATAGAGGCAAATGCCAGCAGCAGGCCGGTCCTCAGATTTGTCAGATTACTCCCACCTCCATTTAAAAGCTGAACACTGTAAACCATCATTTTCAAAATGTGTTTTTATCAGAAGTTTCCATTATCTTGTGTTTTTTTAGACAAGGCAGATACTCCTAGCCTGAAGATTCTGAGCCTCATTAGAATGTAAGCAGAGTACGTGCCTATGTGTGCATGTACATTTTCTTTAGAGATAGTTGATAACCTTCATCGAGTTTTGAAAGAGGATCATGACACTTTTTAGATACAGAGTTTTAGACCATGAGAATCACCTTCTTTTTGTCCAACTTACTTTCAATAGTTTTCTCTTGATAGTAGCTATCCAGTGGGCAATTTCTGTTTGTTTGAAAAATCTGTATTTTCTGGATATTCCTAGCTCAGTATAGTATTAAGCCCTGAGTGACTTTTGATGTGTTTCAAGTTTGGACCAAATACTACATAATCACCTTTCTTGTTCTTATGCTTTCATCAATCCTTAGCACCTTAATTAAATTAACATTAAGATCAATTTCTCCTTTTCCTAGTTTTCTTACTTTTGTCTAAGAAAATATGAGACGTTTGGATATCTTTTTTTTTCTCAAATCAGCATCTGCTTTCTATAATTTGGTATTTTTGGATTGAACTCATGACCTTGTGCTTGCCAGGCGGGCACTTAGGCCACCGAGCTAGATCTCTGGCCCTTATGTTTTTGAGACAGGGTCTCGCTATGCTGTTCAGGCTGGCCTTGAGCTCCCTTTGTAGCCCAGGCTGGTCTCAAACTCACAACGATCCTCCTGTCTCAGCCTCCCGAATGCTGGGATTACAGGCGTGAGCCACCACGCCCAGCTTAATTTGATATTTTGAAATACTTAGTCTGCACATTCTTATTATACTAGAACCATATCATGGGATTTCTTTTTCAGAACAGACATTTTTGTTTTTACCTTTCTTCTAGAAATAGTCTTGCTTACTAAATAGTATTGGTTTTCTTGGCAGAAACTATTCATGATGAATTCATCTTAGAGTATACAGTAGTGTTATCTATGTAAAACAGTGCTTTAAAGTAAAAAATATGATGCCATTCCAGTAAAATCCCAGTGGAATGTGGGGTTAGCAGTGTCGACAAAGTCATTCTAGACTAAAAGAATAAAACTTAAGAACACATTTAAGTGAAATTTAAAGATAGAGTCATGTGGCCTTGTCCTACTTAAACAGCGTGGTGCTGGTGATGACAAAAATAAGAGAAACAAATATTAGGCTACTTCATTCATTAGAATGGGAACTGGTACAACCTGCAAGAAAGGCAATTTGGTAACTCCTATGAAAAGAGTTTAAAATATACTGTTCCCTTTGGGCCACATTTCAAATTTTAAGAATTTTTATAAGAAAATAATTGTGTGTGAGAATTTAGCAATAAAATTAATAATTACAGAATTTTTAAAAATGAAGCAAGAAGAACTTAAAAACAGCATATTTGTTCATTAAAAGGTTAAGTAAATAAAATGGAATCCCATGTACAGTTAAAACTGTGTTATAGGACCACAATTCTTGACAGACAGAAAGTTCAGAGTAGATCATTGAATGAGGCAGAACATCTTATTATATTGTACCATTTTGAGACAAGTTTTACAGAAACAATATACTACATGGCAGAAAAATATATATATATATATAAATATGGGTACCACCACATATATATACATATGTATATATATGTGGTGGTACCCTTTTAGAATTCATGCCATATATGGTAGTTATTTAATAATCCAAGAATTATTTTTTGGAAAATCATTCTCTTAATCATGTCTCTAAAATACTAATTCCTCATTTCAAAGCAATATTTAAAAAACTAAATATAACCACATTATTTTTAGTCACATTTGAAGTTTTCATAAAAGAATGACAGTTCTCTAAATGGACAAGTACTGGGTGAGAAAGATAATGCTAAAAATTAGGATTTGGGTTATTTTTTAAGAATCGGATGCCCATTAATGTTACAGAGCTGTAGTGTAGTTCAGTAAGTGAAGACACCTGCCATATGTCTGTTTTCCTGCACAACATGGTAATTTACAATTACAATTAGGGTGCTTATATACCCCTGTGTAGTTAACCCATGTTTAGAATATAGTATAAACTCAAATCATTTTCATTTTTCTGAATGTTTATTTTCAAATTTAAAAAAGCACTTGAAAATAGCAAAATCCTGACATTAACACAGCAGAATCTTCCTGGCTTATCATTTTTGAGGAAACCAAATGAATATAAATGAAATGTATGGATTTCACAGTTGGAAAGCAGAGTCAGTTCCTGTGAGTGCCTCCCCAGATAGCTGAACAGTGAGCTGTCATGTAGTAGTGAATCCACCCTAATACCAAGGAAAGTACTTAGGAGAAGACCTAAGCATCATCTTGGCTGCACCAGTGAGGACAGCCATGACAGGAAGCTTTGGGAGAAGCCACATGGTCCGTCATCACTGGTCATTGGGCAGCCACTTTGCCACCTCACTTTTTACCTAGAAGCCATGCTGTAAATTCTGCCAGGATCAATCTTAGCTACTTTGCCCTTGAACTTGGACTTTTAAGGTTTTCTTTCTCTAGCTTCCAACACAGTGGCAAAACTCAAACTAGCTTAAGTTATTTCTTAATGTTCTGGGGACATCTTTTAAACTTGAAATGTTTTTTAACATGTTAATATAAACTTTTTGATAGCAAATCTGTCTTAATATCACTATATTCATTTTCTAGGACTGCCACACAAAGTCCCAGAGATTAATTTGTTTGAACAACCAAAATGTATTTTCACACAGCTCTAGAGGCCAGAAATATAGATCAGTGTGGGCAGTTGGTTTCCTCTGCAGGCAATGAGGGAAGGATCTGTGCCATCTTACCTGTAGAGGATGGTCTTAGCCTTAGATCCTCACGTTGCTTCCTTCCTGAGTGTGTCTGTGTCCACATTTCTTCCTTTTAGAAGGACATCAGTCATATTGACTTACAGCCCACCTTAATGACCTCATTTTAACCTAATTACCTCCATAAGGATCCTATCTCCAAAAACAGTCACATTGTGAGGCATTAAAGTTGAAGACTTCAGTACATGAACTTTTGTATGTAACTTACTTAGCCCATAACATCAGTCTAATGAAATCTAAAATAACTTCAAATATTTGTTAATGTAATCATTGAACAAATAACTGAGCACTCTTATGTAGCAGGTAGTACCCTAGGTGCTAAGATGCAGTGGGAACCGAAAATAGCTTAAAAGTTTGGTGAGGAATCCAAATCTTAAATAAACATGTAATTGTGGCTTATAATAAGTATACTATCATAGGGACATTGTTAGGTATTGGTCAGTTTTCTTCATATTTATGTGTATAACCCTCCAGGTGTAATATGAAAGTATTCCTTCTGATAGTATCAATTGGTAACTAGTATTATAAACCAGGAGGACCCACAGAGAAAGTATGGTTCTATAACCAAGGCATAGTTTGAGAGAGAGGCATTTATTTGTAGTTTAAAATCCCACCTGAATAACTTTCTGTACCTGTTATTTTGGATGAATTACTTGTTTCAGCCTTGGCTTCTCATGTCTACAATATATCTAGCAAACCAGGGAATGAGAGTTGATGTAAGGATAAAATTAGATAACTACAAAGAAATTCCTTGGACTTCTCTTTTACATACAAAGTACTCCATTTTTCTTTATTGTTCTACCACCATACCTTGACTATGCTTTATGTATAGCTCAGAAATCACTCTTTTGCATCCCTAGGAACGCTCATACAGAAGACATTTAACAATTTGTAGCTAAAACTGAGTAAATCAAAGAACAGAAAAGTAGAGACAGTAATCTCAGTTGCCAGGAACCTTACCAGTGATATTGGAAGATGATTTGAGGGATTATAATAATTGGAATGCAATGATAAAAGACCATTTCCTTACCTGTCAAATGATAGCTAGGTAAAGAAACAGATGATAAGGTTTTGATTTGAAGAATTTATATATCATTTTGCTGGATGAAGTGGCACACACCTGTAATGCCAGCACTCAGGAGACTGAGGCCAGAGTACAGCTGTGAATTCAAGGACAACCCGAACCACATAGTGAAACCCTGTCTCAAAAAGCCACTAAATAAATAAAACAAATCATGTAGCATTTTACAATTAAAATGAATGAACTTCGAGGCTGTTTACAGCCTATAATAATTGCCTGTGTCTCCATGAGCAAAAATAAAAGCATTCATCACAGGTTGAATGTGCAGGCTAAGAGGATACATAGTGTGTGTAGGGTAAGGTGACCCAGCTTCTCATACTGCAGTTCCACATAACCTTTCCTTTCTTGTTGACTGCTTTTCAATTGTCTCTCCCAGTGTAGACCCAATATCATTTCCTCATTGCACGTTGTTACAGATTGACTGGAATGTCCCCCACAAAGGCCCTGCCTGGCACTGCTGGGAGCTGGGGGAGTTTTTAGGAGGCGGGTCTGGGAGGCCTTCAGGTCCTTGGGTGTGGACTCCTGGAAGGACAGTGGGACCTGCATCACTTCCTCATCTCCTTTTCACATCCTGGCCATGAGGTGAGCAGCTGTGCTCCCTACCATGATTTGCTGCTTCATTGCAGGCCCCAAAGCAATGGGCCAACTGATGTGTTCTGAAATCTCCAAACCTTGATCTAACAGAAACCTTTTCTCTTAGTAAGTCTTGGTTTTAGTTATGGTAATAGAAAGCTGACTAGTACATATATCCAGTAGTCTAGCTTCTCTGCAGCTTACTGTATCCATTTGCCGCAAATTAGGTAGCAGAATTCTGTGACATGGGTTTAATACTGGACATCCAAGGTCAAGTGTGGGCAGGGATGATTCCTTATGAGGTCTGAAGGAAGGATCTGTTCTAGCCCTCTCTCTTTGGCTTGTCGATGGCCATCTTCTCTATCTCTCTTTACATCATCTTCCCTCTATGCATGCCTGTGTCTCTATTTCTCCTTTTTTATAAGACTATTAGTTGTGTTGGTATTTCTAATGACTGGCCTAAATTAATGACTTCCTTCAAACTCGATTCTCTCCATAAAGTTTTTATCTCCAAATAAGGTCACATTCTAAAGTATTGGAGCATAGTACTTTCAACATAAATTTTGAGGGGACACAACTCAACCTATATCACCTATCACTTCTGATATAGAGAAGATATGCAGGCATGCTGAGGGATAGGTGTAGGAAGTCAGGGGGACTTTTTTTTCCCTACAAAGGCATTAAATAAGAGGTAGTGTAGTAAAAAGAAAAGAGCGTGGGTCATATAGGTCAAATAGTCCTCGATCTACATCCTGTATCTGTCACCAGTCTAGGATTATCATCTCAGGAAAATTTTAGATAAATAAGATTTCTTCTCTCACAAACATCATAGCTACTTATTTTTATCTATTTTAGGAGCAGGACATTTGAACTCATTGGTGAGATTCAGAGGCATTCTTTTAGGAAAAAATTTTGGACATTTTGATATGGCTATGATTCTTAGTTTCCAAAAAAATTGTTGTGTGAACTTATTGAGAAAGACCTGTCACTTACTAAGTATTGTCAGCCACCAATTTCATCAAGCTAATATAACAGGACAGTCAGCTGACTCACCTTTAATTTGTTGTGATTTTGTTGTATTTACCAAAAGCAGAGCTAAAACAGCAAAGAGCAAATGTTTAGACAATGATTGTTTTTATAAACAGTTTTAAGAATATTACTAAATCTAAATAAACACCAAGTAAGTTTTTAAAATATAACTTTAAATCATTCCTTCTATAATAATCAGCCATTAAACACATGCAGATGTTATAAATGATCACATTTCAAACTTCTTCATCGTACCAATCTGCTGAGTAAATACACATTACCTTTGAGATTTAAACTAAAGAGTAGAGGTAGGAAAAAAATTTCCATGCAAGAATTTATTGTATTGTTCCTTTTTCTCTTGAGAAGGCAATTGTAGTAACACCATCAGTAGAAAAGAATGTTTTGTTGCTTCGATGACATATCATTAAAGTAGTTAATCTACAGCCATAATTTTTTGTCTTCCAGGCCAAGAAATTTTAAATAAAATACTAACAAAAATGTAACACTTTTCAATGAGAAGTGAAAGAATCTTTATCCTTTTTGTTTTAGGTTCCAGAAATGACACACTCCATAAAAAATTCTATCATTTTTATTTTTAAACTGAATTCTTGCATTAGTCAGTAAACAATTTATTTGGTGAGGAACTTCTGTGCACATATATATACCGTGTGAACACTTGGGAAACAGAAGGTGCTTGAATTTGTGAGATTTAAATATTTGCTTACAGTTGATCCAATGATGTTGCAGTTGAAATAAAACCATATATAAACGAAATACCAGTTTCTACTAAGAGGCAAGTTTAGATTTTCAGTCATTGTTTTAATGAGGACAATGATTCCACTTACTCAGTGGAACATCTTATAAATCTGTAGCATGATTTCCTTCACATGTAGTCTTAAAACCTTCCATAAAATTACCTGTGCTATTCACAAATATATGTTTACATTTAATATTATCTGACTATACCTATTTTTATATTTCTAATTTTCCTACAAATACTATTTAATTTTGAAAACTATAATAGGTTGGTTTCTCACATTATTCATCTATATCTCAATATTCGTATCTTTAAAAGTAGCATATAAGCTACACAGACCATAAGTAGTATCCAGAGCACAGCAAGGGAAATGATCATACCCAACATAGCAGTTTGGGGCCATTTCCCAGACATCCTTGCTTTGGCCCCAAACCCCTTCTTCCGGGTTCTGTCTCACATTTTTGTGAGCAGTAACATCACACCCTTATACTAAGTAAACAAAATATTTAAAATGTGCCTGTTAAGGGCCAGGTACAGAAGAATCAGAATTAGACAGGGTGCACCTAAGCTAGGTAGAGAAATGGAAGGAGAAAATCAAGGATCCCTTCACCTAGGGTTAAGAGGAATAAGCAAAGAGAGAGACTGGGGTTAAGAGGAATAAGCAAAGGAATAGCACAGAGAAAGGGGCAGGTAATTGAGGGAAGAGAAAGACAGACAAACACAGAGAAAGAGTCAGAGACAGACTTAAGAACGGGGAGCTAACTAAGCTAAGACTTGAAAGAACCTGGAAGTGTGAAGTGGAGAGAGTGAAGAGAAAGAGGGGGAAAAAAAGTCAGGAACTGGAGGGACAATAAAGGAAGCTTGACTGAAAATCTAGGCTGTGATTCGTCGCTGCAACTGAAAGTTAATGTGGTCATTAGTCCTGACAGCCAAGCCAAAAAGTTATGTAGTTTTTAATACATAATTATACAAACTTTCCAAGATACATTAGGAGAAATATTTTCCTAACATTATATTGCAAAATTAATATATCAATCTTCAGAAGACATTGAATAAAACAATAGATAATTTATTGTAGTACTTTGATGTTCTTGTCACTTAAGATATGAAATCATTCTTCAGGTGATTCATTCTTGTATTGACTGTGTTAGATAGCCTGAGTTGTAATACTAAGTTACAAGCTTCTGAAAGCCTTTCTTCCAGGAATTAAAATAATTTAGTAGTGACATAAAATGTCCTGAGGGTTTATCTTGACACTGTGGATCAGCAAATACAGGGAAAGATCCACTGTTCCTGCTCTTCTTAGAAGTCAGTTGTTTCCACCCGGCTTTTAGCAAAATCTTGTTAGTCAGTTAAGTGTATAGTAATATAAAGAAACCACTAGAACGGGTTTGGTAACTGAACAAAAACAGAAGACACCAAAATAATGACTTAAGTAGAAGTCTAATTACCTTCATTTGTAGAAACGTACATCTGATTCGAAACCATTGACTCTCGTGGACTGTAATCATACTGTTTGTGCCATGGCTCTTTACGGGAGAGAGCTCCTAGTGTGACACTGGAGGTAGAACAGGGATCAATAAATGCACATGCCAAAGAATCAGCTTAAAGCAAATAATTAATTAAAGCAAGTGTTTTCGTCTCATATGAAATGAAAATGTACAGAGTCATACTGAGAACAGCCACTCACACATGCACACATGCACATGTGGGGACACGTCTTTATAGAAACCAATCGAGAAGAGTGGGCAAGGCATAAAGAAAAAGAAGTACTTCATGTTCTTTGTGAAATGAGAAACTTACACACAGATTGTGAGTCATTACTCATAAACCCAATGCTATGTCCATCTATGAATATTAAAATGCCTTAAACCATATATTAACACTTGTAAAACTTTCTAACACAATGCTCGATGTCCATGCAGAAGTTGAAGATCAATTTTTTTCCAAATTGTGCAGACTCATTGGTGTCAGAGTCCATTAATAAACACATGTGTCCTGATATCACACTTGGTCTTCAAATACAAGTGACAGTTTTATCATAAATCCATTTTTATTGACATATTAATAGTACATATTAATTGGGCTTAATTTGATATTTCCCTACATGTATATAGCATGGCTTGATCAAAACCAGCCTCCTTTTTTATAGCCTCCCTCTCCACTTCTCCTTCGCAAGCAGTAGTACCCGCTATTCTACTTTCATGTCAACTTTTCTTAGCTTCCACACGTTAGAGAACATGTGTACATTATTCATCTTTCTTTTTTGGTACTGGGAATCAAACTTACAACCTCGCACTTGCTAGGCAGGCTCTGCCACTGAGCCATATTCCCAGCCCACTATTTGCCTTTCTGTGTCTAGTTTAGTTCATTTAGCATAATATTCTCCAGTTCTATCCATTTGGCTGTAAATGATAAGATTCCATTCTTCTTTATGGTTAAATAATGCACCATTGTGTATTATATATATTACATTGTCTCTATTATTCATGATAAAACTATTCTCACAAATATCTATTGCTTCTGAAAATCCCCAAAATGTGTAATGAAATGTGTATAATGTGTTAGGTGAATAATTTTAAGACATCTGCTCAGGTAGCAGACTCACTTTTAATGTGTTCCACTGGACAATTGCCTTTTCAGATCCCTGCAACAGACAGAATGGCCCAACAGTGCACAGCGTAATAGCTTAAGGTTTCTAAAAGTTAGCTATGTTGGAATTTAGCAAGAATATTTAGAAAGCAAAAACTAAATAATTATCCTGAGAACATTGAGATTTCTTTTTGAAGTTACTTGAAACTCAACTTGAGATAGAATACACATTTATAACTACTAAAACTGATTCATCAGCATGATTCTGAAGTAGATCTAAATATTATCTCAGTGCCCTTGGTGATTTTTGTTGTTTGCTTTTCATCGTGTGAAGTCTGAGGCCGTCTCCTTGGAGGGCCTGCTTGCAGGAGTATTCATTTCCAGAGGTATCTGCAGCCCACTTGTCGACCCACGTATATCCTGAGATAACTTAATGGCATCTCTACCATGGACTAGTTTTAACCTGTAAGCATGGGGAGCCACTGATTCAGTTGGGTTCCATGGTATTTACTGGCTATCTAGATCACACGTTGCTTTGGTATCTATCTTTTAAGAAACAATGGTAGGGTATAACAATGTGCTTTATAGAGATTCTTTGGGGTTAGCAAGTTATTTATCATTTGTTTCTATGCTCCTGGCAAAGTAACCCCTAAAATCTCACTGATAAGTGTATTTGTTTTATTTCTTTTTCCATAGTTCTCATCTTCAAGCTTTCATTTTCCAAATTATTTTATTAGATGTGATCTTTTTGGAGTCTGCCTTAAGTCCTTTTAGGTAAAAGTAGAGATATTAATTAGTTAATCAATATATTATTCAAGTACACTGAAATCACTCTATCAGCTACTGTTCCTTCTATTTTCTATCCTCCAAAAAGACAGAAAACAGAGTAAATGTCTCCTCGATACTTTATGTACTATAAAATTATTTAATAGTACCCAGTGATTGTGTGTCAAAAACAGATTGCTTTCCCAAAAACAATTCATCTGTTGAGATATATTGATGGACATGCCAGTTTATTATAAAATATTGAATATCATCGATTACAAGACAATCCTAATTAGCTAAAGTTTGGATACATCTTTCAGCCAGTGTGATATGAAAACATTATGTCATAACTTTAATTGGCAGTGTTTTTTCTAAGTGGCAAATGAAATAATGATGAATCTTAAAATCAATAATGTCTTGGATCTGATGACATACAGTGCCCTAATTAAGCATGACACACCTTCATTTTCCCAAAGACTTTCACAAGTCAAATTTCTGTTGGTCAGTATCTTTAAAAACATTAGGATTTGGTTTAAGGATTCCCTTTTGTAAAACAGTTTTTTTTATTATGTTAATATGATAATTATTTCGTAATGTATCTGTTTTGTAAAAATCAGATTTTCATTATTATATTTCTAAACTGAGAACACCGTTAGCGTAATAAATTCCATTCAACCATTGTTTTCAGGTTTTTATAAATACATACAAAAAGCTCCAAGTCATTTAGATGTTAGTACTTTATTTTTAAAATTTAGAAGAAACTTTCATTCAAAGCAAAATAACATGGTGTTAAAAATCTGCATTTCTTATGTGTGAAACTGTTTACATTAATCTTGATAATTCAGTTATGCCTCTTTTACTCTAAATCTCTTTGGTATGTTTCCGTCCTGATTTAGCGCCTTGTTTGAAGATTAATATTGTAGGGTAATTTACTGCAGCGTCACAGATGGTATTTGAATCTTTGTAAATGGACATTGGAATCTTCTGCCCAACTCCATAGAATCTTGGGTTAACAGTAATGTACATGTTGAACAGTTCTAAAAGACGGCGATAGAATTTTCATTATCCCATCCTAAAAACCATAAATTTTGAAGAGATTTCTAAATATTTTTACATTGCTTAAAGTATAACTAGTTCCTTGTTTTTGAAATTGCCAGTGCCTACAGGTTCAAAATAAACATAAAAAAATAAAATGTATTACCTTTTCTTAAAACTGTTCTAAGGTATACTCACAGAAGTTATAGTTCTTACTTTTACACTTCCTTTATGCAATGGTTTATAGAATCCACAAACATATATTGCTTTTAGTGTCTTTCCTTTGATGTCCATAAAAGACCCATTCAAAGCTGGAGGTAAGTGCTCCTAATGTGCACAACAGAATTTGTCTGAAGTTATTTGAAGCTATTAGAGATATCCTCTCTTTGCCTGTCTTTTCGGGGGGTAAACTGGTACCAACAATACCAGTTAAGCTGTAATTAGTGTAACTAACAACTAATAGAGGAGGGCAGACTAAAGGTCACACTGAAGAATTTAAAGGTATTAACAGGTTAGGGTTGTAGGGCACCCTATCCCCCAGCTTAATCTGTTGCCTCTGCTGGTGAGATTTGTTGAAGTCATCAGTACCCTTTAACCCTGAGGTGCAGCGCTCTCATAATTTATTGGTCACATGCCAAGTCCTCTTTGCTGTCTAGTGAGATGACTTTGGGAAAGGCAAATTCATTTTAAAGTTCCTGTTACAGATGCCTGCAGATTTTCAACCTTTTAGTGTAAATGAAAGATTACACTTTAATTTGCCTTAATGTTCTTGTCCTACCAGCCTGAGACTACATTGAAATTGTCATTTTGCTACATTACCGAATATGATTTGTTGAGAACATTTAACATGTATTATAAGAGGAGCGCTTAAAATCTAACCATTAAATCAGATGTTGTGTAACTGATTCTAATACATAGTAAATATTCCACTTTTTATGGGCTACTTCTTCAAATTTAATTGCCCACCAGTGGCTTTTGTTTATGTTTACAGTCAACTCTAATGCACTTAAAGGATAAGAATGTAACAGAGGAGTAACCTTTTGTTTTCCTGAGGTGTATTTAACCCCTCTCTTCTAGAATCTGCCTTTGGCTTTTTCTACATCTCATGTGTGATACCAACACATCAACAACAGCACCGCATAATTTTTATCATTTTTTCCTTTTCCCACTGGTCTCACATATATGATTGGTTCCTTAGTTTCTATCTACAATAATTAGAAAATTTTGTCTTTTAAAACAACAGGCAGCAAGATAGCACTAGTGAAACATAATTAAAAGGATATCTTTGCCTTTCAATTGTTTATTACTGCCTTAGTCTCGGGCTACTGTGATTATTAGTTTTGTTTTGTTTTGAAGCCATAAGGATGGACCATGGTGTGCTCTACTACTGCTGCAACTACGCCCTTTTTTACTTTTTATTTTGAAATAGGGTCTCTCTAAGTTACCCAGCATCACCTCAAACACAGAATCATGTGTCTGCCTCTGGGTTAGTAGAAGTACTGGCATGTGCTACCACTCCCAACATTTTTTTAAAACTACAAATTGTTAGCCATAACATAAATTGGTGCAGGTCACAGTTACTGAACAAACTTTTAAGGTGGCAAATATCAAACTATAGAACCCCAAAGAAAAAAACTTTTAAAATTCAAGTTAACTTAAGTCTCTGAACTCTTGGACATTTGACTTGAAGAGCAGAGATGTACAGACCATAGTTCTCATTTAAGTACTACAACAAATGGTTGGATGTATTCTTCCCCTGAGTGCTCCATCTCTCAGTATTTTATACCCAGAGCACAGATAGTTTATGGGTGAACTGCTTTTTTTTTATTTTAATAGGCCTTTGTTTATTCTAATAGGTATTAAAAAAAGACGAATAACACATGAAACATTTAATGGACTAAATCCATTTTATTATAACTCAGCAAAGTAAGTGAGAGATAAAGTAAGTTGATATAAAGAAATGCTGGAATGTCAGAGATATAGCTCGGTGGTAGAGCACTAACCTAGCCTGCTTTGGTCCTGGGTTAGGTCCCCAATACCACAAAAAGAAGGGGGTGTATTTTAATAGTACTGGTAGTTCTGTGTATGTCAAAATGCATGAAAGTTTTACATAAATGACAAATTAGGGAATTAATACACTAAGCATGAAATCTCCATAGTTTTTCTAGCAAAGAACTGACGAGATGCTTTTCATTTCTGTGTATTGTCAATCGGTTATAGTTTATTCCCATGTGCACTTGGCAGGTAGATCTTCTGTTTCTAAAACAAGCCAGCTTTTCTGGACTTCAGTGTTGGACTAGATGATGTCAGTAGCTCCTTCCTGTAAATTTTTAACT
>RJWT010004025.1:17364-34673 GCA_004365215.1 Cuniculus paca
AGAATCTTTCTGCATATCCATATGTTTATCCCAAACTAAGAATTTTTATTAGTGCAGTAGTATTTTTAAATTTTTTTTAAAATAAAGAGCAGACCATTGCTACACTTAAAGTTCACTCAGACATTGGTCTTTTTTTATGCTACAGTTTCTTGAGCAATGGCACCAAGGACAGAATTGGAAAGTCTTATTTTTTGACTTCCGTACTATCTTATGATTAACTGTGAGAGTAAGACATCAAAGCTGAACTGACTTCAAAGCCTGTAACACTTAGGGTTTCCAGCTATTACTGTAACCAGCCGCTTCACTCCCACACCAATTCATCTCCCGGAGCTGCCTCCCTGGGTTCCGCCCCTCTGCTTTCTGCCTTCCCCTATTCCAAACCTATCAGGTTTAAAACCACCCTTTAAACAGATCTTAAAGTTGAGCCAGTTGAGAGTTAGCATGTTTGCTAATTTCAAGATTTACCATTAAAATAGACTGTATTTATTATTTATTTACTTCTTCCAAAATTATGCCATTTACCACCAGGCTTTGGGTATGTTAACGTTATATGTTAGGGTTTTCACTATGTTTATTTCAAAACTATACTGTACACATATAAGAAAAATTATACACCTTTCATTTTATTTATACATCACACAATGAAAAAAACAATGATGTATGTGGTATTTGCCCTGTGAATCATGAAGTAAAATGGAGAACATTCAAAATATAGATCCTCAAATTGAAATACATGACATGTACTTCTGGAGAAACTTATGCTTTCTCTTTTAAGAAAAATAAAAACTCATGTATATGTAGTTTTCTGACCTTATCAAAATTAATATATTATTATTTGATACTATTAATATATTAATAATAGTTGTCCTAGACTCTTAACCTAATAACCGCATTGTGACAAGGTATTAAAATGTTAGATAAGCCTTTCTTAAAAACTGTAGAACTATCACTAGTTGAAGATTTTTATTTTTTTTTCTTTAATGGTCCCATTAAAATTGTAAAATTGTTTTCATTGAATTATTTGCTACAACTGATGGTAAACACTCAATACCATTGGAGGGAAGTACCTCTTGAGCTCTAATAGATAGCATTCACATCTTAAATATGGTACCAAAAGAATTCACAAAAGACCTTAATGATTTAACTCTTCACAACTGTAAACTAAATGAGGTTCTCAGTAGACATTATGACAAAGATTTTGATTGTTGATTGTGAAAATTAAATAAGTGCAACATGATAATTAAATTGAGTCTTAGTTACTTTTCTCATTGCCAAGACAAAGTACCTGACACCCAAAGTTAAAGGAGAAAAGGTTTATTTAGCTTGCAGTTTGTAGAGGTTTCAATTCATGGTTGGCTCCAAGGCAGGGTGTTCTGGCAGAAGGGCATCACAGAGGAGAAACAGTTCACAGTGGGCACAAGACAGCAAAGCAGCAAAGCAATGAAGAAGAAGCAAGTGACAAGTGACCACAGCAGCCCTCTTTCTGTCCCTTATATTTTATCCAGCTACTCCCTATAAAATATAAGAGACAGAAAGGGCAGGCAGCACTCACATGGAGTGGGGGAGGTCTTCCCATTGTCCACACTCAGAACTCTGCCAAACCAAGTGGTGGACTAATTTAGTAATCACATACCCATAATCCTAGCAACATACACTGTAGATCCAGTCCCCTCTGAAAAAGCTACACCTATGACCACATGAGACTTTGGGAGGGACATCTAGACACAAACCATAACAAATGGTTTTATAAAATGAAATAGACTGTATTATACAGAGGGAATGCCTACATTTGGTACATTAAACTAAAGAATCTTGAATTAATCTTGAAGGAGTTCAATTCTAGGATTCTTTATTTCTTAGTTAAAAGATGAGGAAACAGAATTGCAAATTGAGTGATGGCAATATGTAGCTGTTGACTACAGTCCAGTAACTAGATGGGTTTTATGAAGACCTCATAAATGGGTGTCTGGAAGGGATTTGAAAAGAAAAGGTTATGGTGACTTTTGTACACAAAGGAAAACAAGAAAGGCTGCACGTCTCTTTTGGCCTGAAGGGTGAGGAGAGAGGAACCTATTCTGAAATACTCAGAAAAGCTAAGCATAAGGAAAATGAGAAAGAAAGGGTTTGGGGTTTTTATTTAATGGAACTCCAAGTTAATTTTAAGAGAGCAAATAGAAACCAAAGGATTTTTTATCTGTATTACTTAAAGGAAGGGAATGAAACATACAAGAAAATGAGAAGTTAAATTTTACTTTTTAGAGATAGTCGAGGGACATTTTGAAGTATTCAGCTTGACTTAGATACTTATGTACATGTACCAATTCCCTACAATGAATGTAATCATTGTCTAATTGCAAGCATGTACTAATAAAAGTTAAAAAAAAGACAAACACAAAGTGAGTCACAAAATATAGTATTTGCTTATAATTTGATAATCACCAAATTATATATATGTATTTAAAAAGGATGCTGAAGTAGTTTCTACAAGGAAATAATGTGATTGAATAGTTTTTTGAATAAGATAACCTCTATATACATCTTTCAGTGAACAAGAAAGGGAGAATCAGAAGAGCTTGTTGAGATGTGTTGGAAAAGTACATAGAAAGTTTGAACAGTAGAAACAAGGAATGTGTTGATTACAAGTGGTAGAAGTCTCATCTATAGGAAGTAATTTAATTAACAGTTCTCCAGTCCTTTTTGAGGAGCGTATTATTGTATAAGATTGTGAAAACCCAGTATGAGTATGGAAAGAAGACAGTTATTAACCATTGTGTAAGTTTGGGCCAATTGTTGAACTTTTGTGGGTCTCTCATCATTTTAAATATTAGCTAGTTAGATAGATGATTTCCATGATCTTTCCAGTCCTGAGATTCTTTTGTAATGCCTTAATTCTACAGCTAAAGAACTCAAAGAGTTCAAATATTTCGACTCACAACAGCTGGCTTATTTTGGCCTGCTGACAACCATCTTGGTATAAAATTCAGGATAATTTTGTAAGGTGTTTTTTTTTTTGGTTTTTTTTTTTTTTGACATTTCGAGGCTTATAAAAGTTCTGGAGGAATCTTGAGAAATCTTCTGTATGGGCTGACAAGCCAGGAAGAGAAGAGAGGCTGCAGAAATGAAGTAGTGCTAGTGAAAGTAAAGGTGGGCCCCATCCTACTGAGATGAAAGAAAGGACAAACACGCATGACACTCAGCGATAGCCTTCTAAAGATGGCATTCAAGAGTGCACCATCATTGTCTCAAAGACAGAGACCAGGAGGGAATCAGTGAGTTTGATTGTCTTGGAAATAAAATTGGGAAGTCTCATTAGTAGATGATTTCTGATGAAGCAAGAAAAAGCACTACTCCCAAAGAGCCTTTAGAGATATGAGAAAAAAACTAGCAAACATTAAATCTGCATGAATTGCCATTTAACCTAATGTCAATAATATGTTTACAGCCTTTTTCTCAGTAATAAAACACCCCAATAAATAGAATAGAAAGACACTTCTCTTGTTATTAGAAGAATTAAACATTTTTTTAATGTTGTCTTCAGTTTCCTGGAAATAGATTTTATACAAGGGGCGTTCTGCTAAATAAGGATTATATATGACTATTAATTTCATTGCAAGCTTTAGAGAACCTACTTTAATGTACTATTAAAATATGATTGTTATGTCTTGTTATGTTTTTATCTCCAAGCTCTGTTCTTCTGAATTTCCTCAATATTTGCACAAAAATTTCTTATCAATTCTGAGCCATGGTCTTGTAACTATTTTGAACCATATTCTACTTTGAAATAGGAGTATGAATTATACTGAAGTGATCATTTATAGCAACATTAATATTATTGAACACTTAAAATCCTTACATTGTTATTTTCTGATTGGGAATTTATGCCTGTCTTCTTTTAAATGGCACATTAATCTATGAATGAAATTTGTCTTATAAATGACAAATTAATAGAAAATTCAGAACAAGTGCGGTTCTCCGAGCATTTTATGTAACAGTCTATACCTTCAGCACTGATCAATGACAGACTCTCCTCAGCTAAGTGTCATTAATCCATTTACTACTACTTCTTGGAATCAAGAAAAATTACCAAAGAGTTTTCTAAACGTGTAAGTGCATTCCTCTACAAGTGTGATATTGTTTCACTTTTTTATTTTTTATGTGTATGGTCCTTTTACTAAAAAAAAATAAATTAAAAGCAATTGTGGCAACAATTCTGAATCCATTTGCTGAAGTCCAGCTTACTGGCTGTTTTGCCACACTTAGTTCCACATCACCGAGTTGAGAAGGCATAAGTGGCACTGCTCTGTGCTGACCTGTTGGTCATGACCACTCCTACCTCATTCTTAGCATTTCCACTCTAATCTACTTCCACATATTATGCACTTCTGCAGCAATAAAAGAAGATGTAAAAAAATCTAGAATCAATTCACCAATGCAGCAGCTCAGGATTTCAGGATCTACTGGGATATTTTTCTTAGTGTTATAATTTAAAGCATTTATTCAATAGATACTGTCTTATGTGTTTCACATGTGAAAGAGAAATTAGAAAAAAATCTCCAAAACCTAAATTAAATACATATATCAAAGTATTATCACAAATGGTATGCATTTCTTTGATCTCAAGAATGTACTTTAGCCTTCATCAAGAAAAAAATATGCCTTGTGAATGGCTGATTATACTGTGCACATTGAATCAGAATGTCACAGTCTTCTAAATAAATTGTTATTATGGAATAAGGCAGAACTTCAGCTCTGAATTTATATAATTCATTCTATTGTAGATTTTTTTTCATCGAAGAATACATTTCTCTGCCATAAATTGTACTGAGTATGAACAGCAGAGTCATTTGAGGTTCATTGAGAATATAGGAGAACATCATGTTTCCTGTCCTTTTGTTAAACTTGGCGTATTGATTTCTTTCTGCACGGCTTGCAGCACAGAAATGTGATATACAGCTATGGCAAGACAGGCTAGCCACATGTGAATTTGTTAAGCACTGCTGGATTAGCAGAAATTGTCTGACTGTGCAAATACCAAGACTTGACTACTCCAGGAATTCTTTATGACTTAATCAATTAAAATAACAAGTCTTGATTTTATAGCTCAGAATAAATCATTAGCACAACTCATTTTCTCTTGATCACTCATTTGTAGGCTGTTTACATTCATTTTGGTTCTGTATTTCAAGCAAAGTAAAAACTATGTAGAATTTGAACCAAAAGTTCAAAATCAAGAATGTAACAAATGTTACTTATTGTTTTAATAATGGTTTATAAATTTTGTTGAGAACAAGATCCTCTTCTTTGCCTTTGCTCTTGTTTCTTAATAGCCCTTTAGTGTTTATGCTTCCTGTTCCTTTCAGGCTCAGAGGTAGCAAGATTTGCACTTGACTAATATTTCTTACTGCATTTAAATATAAAACTTGTAGACAGAGTCTTGGAAGTAGAGCTAGTTCCCCCTTCTCCCCAACTGTTTAAACCTTCTTCATAAGTATGTCCATTGTGCAGCTCACTTTGCCAGGCTTTCAAGAGTAGAAATGGAGAAGGGATGAACTCAGTCAGCAAAGTGGGTTCTCATGTTTTCTTAGAAGTGCTAATGTGTTACCTCTCATGTTTACAAAGTTCTCTGATAAACAGATAAACCACCACGGTTCTGTAAAATAAAACTGAGAGTCTGTCTAAAGCTAGAAATTTTCCATATTATGAATACATAATAATGTCACTTGCCTTTTGCAAAAACACTTTCTTGAAAACATCTCAGTGTCTCCACATTCTTTTAACAAGTAAGATTTTTAAAAATTTTTTTCAAAAAATTTTTCTACATGTTGTCACTATTTTTAAATAGGTAGACATCTTATGAAACTATATACCAAATTTATTAGAAAGAAGTCTTTATAAATTATCTGATAAAAGCATGAAGCATGAGTTTTCCCCCCATTAAGTGAGGGGAGTCAGAGCAAAGAAGAAAGTAGCACTGGTTTGTGTTAGGTGACACTGTGCCCTGCTTGTCTAATTTGATTACACAGAGCCCCTGAAGCCTCAGGCAAAGCTGATTTTAGCTATAATCAGCTTCTTAACCTTTTGAGGACTAACGTAAACACTACCTACCAGTGGTTAATTATATTGCTCTGCTACACACTGCAAAGTGCAAAGGTAAAAGTGTAGGACTACAGCAACACATGTTATGGCAAAATTTAACAAGACTTAAAGAGACTTAAGGAGATTGCAGCTGAACACAGTTCCATATTTGTTACAACTTTTAAGTTCATAAAGACACTTAAGGTGCATTTTAAATATGATGGGTATATTTTTTGCTTAAATTCTGTCCATAAGTGCTGAACATTTGTGTACTACTTTTTCCTTTTCCTTGCCCTCACATTTGTACTTCTCTCTGAAATACTCTTTTGCATATATAATACACACATTTTAGAAATATGTATTTTTAGATATCCCTCATTTTTAAGTAAACACGAGTGATCACAATATCATTTAAGTAGAGCAGAATCCTCTTGATTCACTTTTATAGACAGTAAAAATTCATTAGGGGAGGAATGGAATTTCTCTATGGTTAAATGGAGTGTTGTAGTTATATTAGGCAAGAACCTAACTTTTTGATTTAAAACAGGGGGTTCTGATGTGCCATATGGGAAATTAATATGTAAGATGATTTTACTGTCTATAGTTGGTGTAACTTTGGTGCAGTGCTATGACTAATGGAGTAGAGAACCATAAAGATGGAATAATGTACTTATCATGGTTGTATCTTCAAAGTCATATTCAGGGAAAATCCCAAAAGGAATATTCTCCTGTGTAAAGGGTTTCAGGTGGCCAGGAGACTATATGGAGCCATAAGCCATGGCTCATGTGGGTTAGACCTCTGTACCAGCAATTCTACTGGAAATTTTATGCCCCATAAAAATTCTGAAGGATGGGATCTTAATACTCCCCAGTGATACACATTATAAACAGTTGCCCTGTGTGGGATGAACTTAAAATGAAGAGGAGGGGAAGGTTCAAACTAAAGATTAATATAATTTTTTAAAATCTAAGGTCAGTCCTTCATAAGTAACATAGATAATTTATATAGCTTGCATTATTCCGTTTAGTTTATGTGTCATTACAGTGAGTGTAAAAGCAGCCTATGAAGAAGTAGATTTGGGATGGCGGGCGTGGTGGCACACACCTGTCAATCCGTGTGGTTTCACAGACGGTGCAATCCCGGGAGCACTGCCATGCCTGCTCAGCTACCCGCCGCAGACCGCCAGAGTTCTTCCTCACGGGTACTTGTGCGGGTTTTCAGCACTAAACACTCCTCAACTTGCTGTTTGCCTTTGCTTGACTTCTAGGGTGCTGAAATGGCTGTGCTTGACAACTCTGTCAACTTTGATAGCTGTCTGGGCAAGAAAATCCACCCACTTCTGCATTTGCCATTACAAGAAGTCCTGTCTGGGTTAATTTTCGAATGCCTCACACCCTTTCTGGAGCAAGATGAAAGATTAAATAAATAAATACAGGATAAAATAAAATGAAATGAGGGTAAAGAAAATATAAGAACATAAACGCATTGTGGAGCAGCAATAATTTTTAACTCCTATGGCAGATATCCCCAGTGTCTAGAATTAGAAGTGTCTGGGTATTACAACAGAGAATTTTACTTTATCAGAAAATGAAAAGACTCCAACTCATCCGTAGTGATTTGTCAGTGGGATATAAAATAAATAGGGGCAAAAAGTATGTATGTGACCAAATATAAGAACCAGTTGGCCCATAACGCTACCCTGAGTTCCTTTCTGTTTCACCTTATTTTGTTTTCTCTTAAAGGTCAGACCCCCTCCCAATTGTGCAACTTTATAGAATACTTTAGAAAATGTGTAGTGATAAAGCTGCCAGATTGAAGGTTTCTTAAGTGCTACTGTCCAAAATCACCAGGCATGCTTGAAGCTAGTAATTCTTGTCAGAAAATACACTCTCAGTGTGTGACTTTTATCTGCAGGTGGCAGAGCATATGTTTTAGCACCAAAAAGTGTAAGGTGGCAGAGGGAGGATATTTAATGTGTTGTAACCCATTTTTATTTTTTTTTTCTTATAGCTGCTTAGTTCAGGTCAAAAGCAGGCTAACTAAAATGTTTGCAGATTTTAAGGACTGTATTTAAGGAAAAAATTGTGTCATTTGTTTTTATTTAACATACGAAGCAAGGTTATTGAACCAGTGCCTCCTACAAAGGAAAATTAGAGTGGGCCCTTATGTCGTTGAAGTCCAAGGAATGGGTTCTTCTCTTTAAATAGATTTTCTCAATAAATTATAGTTAACCCTCTAAACACTGCAGTCACTTTTATTTTTATACTTACCATAACAATCCATTTTCCTAACTTAGGAATTAACTGTGAATGTATAGCTAGCAATTAGGAGTAGCTAACAAATATCACTTGGTATTTTCTGATTAATGTAAGTTCTTAATACACAGTTCAGAGTTATAATTCTGTGCATTTATCTGAATTAAGGCCTCAGTTGAAGAACAAGGGTTACAAACTCAAACCCCAACTGATTGGCAGCAGTGCAGTGTAACCAAATTTTCCAGTCTTTCCAAAGGCTACAGGCTACATTTTGATTTGAAAATTAACTAATTTTAAGAATTTCAACTAACTAAAAATTTTTAAAACTATCATGTAAGTCAAATACAACAACAGCAGTGCAGATGAGGCCCATAGGCTATGTTTGCAACTTCTCACTGGGAAGGAGGAGCAAAGCCCATTCTGAGGAAGGCCTGGATTTGATTTTTAGTCAAGTGTCTTGTTCACAAGGGAGTGCATTATGTGCTGTCCAAATGGCTCTTCATAGTGGTACTGTGAAATTCTGAGGCACGGTGTCTTATTGGACAGTACTGAACTAGACATCTACAACCTTGGGTCTGAAGGTAAGGCCTAAGAAAGGTCTTAGGCCTTTCTTCTACTAACCAAGCCCTAGTTTAAACACTCTATGTGTATCATCTCAGTAAATAGTAATTTTAGTTTTACATTTAAAATTTGTATAATGTTAGGTCTGAAAAATTTCAAACTACTTTTATTCATCCATCTTTCTTTGTCTACATTTCCCAGAATTCTAACTACGTACTTATGAGACTATTCATACCTACCCAAGTGATTGAATAATTTCCCACTCCAGTGAGGCACAGCCTGATGAAACACATAGATGTGTTGTAAGTTCTAAGACCAAATACCTATGATAATACACAGCTTTTAATCTCACCAGAAATTGGTTTCACTAATTTCTTTCTTTACCAGAATTATAGCAAATTAAATGAATAAAAATTCTGGCTACATGTTTCAAGAATGTAAAATTCACATAAAATTTGCCATTGTAACTGTCCTAAACTATGCAGTTTAGTAATTTCTGGTACATTCAGTGTTGTGCAAACAGCACCACTACTTAATTCCAAAGCAAGCGTTTTTATAACTCCAGAGAGAAACCTGCACCCATACTGTACTTCCTGTTTCCTCTTCCGCTCAGCCCCTGGCATCCACTGATCAACTTTGTGTTTCTCTGTATTTGCTCTTCCGCGCCTTTCAGATAAGGCGGATCACACCAAATGTGGCTTTTTGTGTCCGGCTTCTTTCACATAGCATGTTGTCACGGTTCACAGTGTTGTAGTACAAATCAGTTCTCCATTACTTTTATTGCTCAATGTTCTATTATGTGAATGTACATGTTGTGTAGTCATCAGTTGAAAGTATTTGGGTTTTTACTTTTTAACAATTATAAATCATGCTACTGTGAGCATTCATGTTTTTGTTTGAACTCTGTTTTCAATTCTCCATATATATGTAGGAGCGGAATTGTTGGGTCATATAGTAATTTTGAGGAATCACCAAATGAATTTTCTGGTCATATTTGTAATGTAAGGTTTTAAGGCCTATTTATGGGAAGAGGGATCTTAGAAGCTAAGTATTTCCAAACTTCCAAGCCCCACCCCAAGAAAATTAGCAGATTATCTCAACTATGAAGTGATTTGAGTTCAGATTCCTCTTTTGACATGATTAGACAGTTTTTATTCTATACCCCCTAAACAGTAATTGCTTAAAGTCAGTCATGGTGGTGCACACCTGTGATCCCAGCACTTGGGGCTGAGGCAGGTTGATCACTGTGAGTAAAGGCCAACTTTGGCTACATAGTGAGTTGGAGGCCAGCCTGAATTACTGAGCTACATAACAAGACCCTGTCTCAAAAAACTAGTTGATTAATTGAAGACTATTTGAGCTGGGGGTGGGAGGACTTAGTAACTAGAATTTGAGCTTTTGAATACATCAACACACAATAAGTCCTTAACTACACACGCACACATACACGTGCACACACACACATACACAAGCATTATTTTTTCTGATTTTTCTCTTCAGCTGAGTAGGACAAATGCTTTACCCTACAATTTAGAAGCATAATATCAGGAAGTTTCAGACCCTAATCTGATGTGCCTTAAAATAGTTATAAATTAGGGAGGTGTCTTCCAAGTTTTCAATAACTGTGTTTTAAACTTGTGAATATGTCCCTGAAAAAAGATCAACAAATCTCCATTAGAATTCGGGCCAAAATATTTCTCAACCGTTGCCAGCCCTCTATATTTAAACTGTTTGTACCATTAAAATTTCTAGGAAGTTTGAAAATTTCTTGAGAAATTAAAATACTGGACCTTTTAAAATACAAAATGGTGTTACATATCTGCTTTGAGATTTCAGCCTATGGTTAGCTTCTCCCCATGGAGCTGAAATATTTCATCCTTGGAATTAAGCCAGATCTCCCACTTGCATGTATTTAACTTATGTTGTGAGCATCCAAGCCCTGGCATTTGAATGGTCTTTTTCCTTCATCTGAATACTTTCTGGCTTGGGGAAAAATAATACTTACCACTTAAAACTTGCCTTTCTCCTGTCCTTCCCCTCTTCATCCATCAGCAGATGCCTTCATACTGTGTACTTACTTGGTATTGCCTAAGTCAGGAGATTACCCTTAATTACCTCCAGGCTTGGGGGATCCATGGATAATTACAGGGAGTAAAACAAGTTCTTGGAAAGTTTTTGTGAATTGATAAGTACAATTAGCTTATGAAAAGGGAAAGCTAGCTTTTTTATGTTCTCAAAGGGATATGGGGCCCCCAAAAGTGAAGATCTGATAGTTCTAACCCAGCCTGGAGAATAGAGAGTCAGCCTTTCTTGGTAGCACTCAGAGATTGGATGGTGTGTGATTAAGTCAGGGGTATATTTCAGTCAGTCTTTTTATTGCAGTATCAAAGTACTAGCACCAGGGAGGTGACAGAGAATCAACAATGCCAGAATTTTAAGTTCACTGCAAGTCACATTGTATCTTGAGCAGAGGTAACAGAAAGAACCATATCTATCAATAATAGAATCATTTTTTCCCATTTGCCTACTTTTACCTACCTCTCATACTTACAGTCCTTATGTTTATTTAGAAGTAGAAACCTTTGAGAAAACCCATAATTCTCTTTAATACTTTGTTGCTCTTTAGGCATACACACATTCTGTAGCAGATGTCCTTCACCTTCCTTAAAGCTATTTTGTGGGGGTCAGTATGAGAAGATCTCTCTAGGAAGGAACTATGTTAGCTTATTGATCTCAGTGTACCCGATAGACTTCAAGGGTCTTGGTAGATGATGGGATGGAGCTGCCGATAGGGAGCTGTTTTTGAGAGTGAGAGCTGGTCTTACTTGGGGTGGATGCTTGTAACACTGAAGGTTGCTTCTAGGAATGAATCTAGCTTGAGATTGTTAGGGCTCTGAGTAGTTTTACCTTCCATTCTCCCGCATTAGTTCCCCAAAACCACATGTAGCCTGTCTTAGTCACCTTTTCATTGCTGAGACAAAATACCCTACACCCACAATTTAAAGGGGGGAGAGGTTTATTTCAGCTCAGGCAGTGAGAGATTTCAGTTCATAGGCAGCTAGCTCCAAGGTGGAACACCACAGACACAGGGCCTGCTGTGGAGAGAGCTGCTCAAGTCTTGGCGGCCAGGAAGCCAGGGTAAAGGGAGGCGCTAGGGAGGTGGAGGTGACCTCTCAGATGTGACCTAGTGACCAGCTCTGCTGACCAGGCTGCGCCTCTAAGGTTGAGTCACGTGTAGCGCCCCACGGTCCAGTCCTCTTCCAGAAGCCTTGCCTATGACAGCATGAGGCTCTTGGGAGACATCTACGTATAAACCATAAGATGATTCCCATCTGTTATAATCAGGGGTTTCAAGGAGAACAATTACATACGGGACACGTAATTTATAGTATTATTTACAATGGTCACCCAAGGAGTCAAATACAAAGAAAGTGCAGGAAATCTGTCCACATCATTAAAGACCTAGAAAATCCAGCTGAGGGCCTGGATTCCATGGCAATAACCTGCATGAGTTCAGCTGAAAACCTAGAGCCCGTGACAATAATCCTTGAAATTCTATCCCACAGACCTGTACTGGGAAGGCCCAAAGGTCAGTGGCAGAAGCTAGAAAGTCTACGCCAGCAGAGTGAAGGATCTATGCCAGCAGGCCGAGGGTTCTGTACTGGAGGCAAGAAGCAATGCTCAAAATAAGGTGTAGGGCTCCCCTGAAAAGTACCACAGCCATCCTCAGCGATAATGAGGTCCCAAGCTCCTCTGACAATGAGAACAGCCAAGTACCTATCAGGAAGCCAGTGTAACAAACTTCTTGTGAAGATTAAACAGCACACATCTTTCCCTCCAGAGCCAGGAAGCTATGTGCAAAGTAAGTGCTCCCCCAAAGTGAACTGCGGCCATTCTCAGCAGTAAGGTCCCAAGCACCTCCAGTGATAACAGCCAGTTCATATCAGGGGAGCCAGCATCACAGGCTCCTCCAGGAGAACCAGCGGCTCCAAACAACAACATTTAGGAGAACCCACAGCCCTACTCTTCCTCTCCAGGTCTCCTTTTTATGCTGGCAACTTTCCTCAGCTGGGCCATCCACGCTCAGCACCATGCTGATTCAGTGCAGCTGGAGTTTAATTTGACCACACTTATCAATCCACCACATCTAAAGCACCTTCTTGGGCCGGGGAAAAGCACAGCACCTAACTGGCAAGAGCAAGGTGCTGAGTTCGATTCCTGGTACCAAAAATTAAAAAATAATAAAACACTTTCTTTGGTTTCAGTTTCAGACTGTAGTCTTTGTATGCAGATTCCAATTCTAGCCACCTATTCACAGGAGTAAGTGTCTAAAGAAAAAAGAAAGCGCTAAGCAATGAAAACATTATGTCAGCTTTTTTTCTTCTAACATGTGAAAGTGAGAGGGGAACTGACCCTCTGTGCGTGCCCGCCGGTTGTGACTCCTTGCATTAGGTGCACTGTCTCCTTTACTCCTGGGGCTCATCATTATAGAGTGCGCTAAGATCTTTTCCTACTAATGTGCAAACCCAGACTCCTGGAGTTTGCATATGGAAGAGTTGGTATTCTCACGAGTTCTGGCTGTAGCAAACCCCACCACCTTCCAGCTGAACCCGCCCCCTACCCCCCAGAGAGCAGCGCTACGAAGTGGACCCTGAGTTGGTGCCTGAGTCGCCTTGTGGAAGAGAGCTGGGAGGTTTGTCTCAAAGCTGATGCAAACACCTACAAATATACTATCCATGTGTGTGGGGTAATTGGGAAAACAGTTTGTGGAACGAAAGAGGAAGCCAAAGCCCGTGCACATGTGCAGGTTATCCCTGGGTTCTTCCCCTAAAGGACAGCGCAGAAGCAGAGGAGAAATGAAGCGCATAGCTGATAAGTGGATGATTTTTAACTTCTACTCTCTGGAAATGTAGACTTTCTTTATTCCACTGAAATGTTACAAATAAAATATAGAATTTATTAGAAATTTAGCATGGTGGATAGTAGAGCAAACAAATGGAGGAAAACTCCACACAAAGGATTAGTAATTAAATAATGAAACTCTTAAACATCCATGAGCTTTGACAAGAATATGTATGATAGATATGGGCCCAAATCCCCTTTGCTACTTACACTTGGAAGTCCTGAGAAGTAAAAATGTTAAGGAGGAGCCCTTATAACAACACTGAACTAAAAGTTAAGAGACTCAGGTCATTCCCCCCACTTCACCTCCACCCAAACCAACCCTTCTTAGTTGTCCTGGCTCTCTCCTTTAAGTAAAAAGCATTTATTGACCCCCATTGATATTTCAGGCACTATTCTAAATGCAAGAGAATTGGCAGTGAAAAGGATGGGCAAAATTCCTCTTTTATAGAGTTTAAATTTTAGAAGAGAAAATGGGCTATAAATATGTAGACAAATGAAGCATACATGCACACTTCGTGAGTGGATGGTAGCATCGGGATAAAAGTAAAGTAGACTAAGTGCCTGATGGGGCGCAATGCTATGTTTTCGATTGGGTGGTCAGGGAGGGCCCCAAGTGAGGATTCTGTTCGCGTGTCATTGCACTTTTAGGATCTCAGTCTCTTCCAAATGGGAGCATTGCTAGATAGTCACTAAACAGATCCAAAATTCTATGTGTTTCAAAGAATCTGTCTTTAGGTCAGATAGTTGTCTGTATCTGTAAGATGTGGCCTGTGTTGTCCATTGATCTCAAAATATAGTAAGAATGTTCACTGATTCTCAAAGTTAGTTCTGTCCTACATTTGGGGAATTTAACCTAAGAGTAAAACAGTATCCCAAAGGTTGCATAATAGCAAAAGAAGGATTAAAGGTTTCTCTTCCTGCCACTCTCCATCTGAAAATTCCACCTCACTGTGATAAAATGAGAAGTGGAATTGAAATGTCAGAGAAGTTCAAAGTAGATTAAAGATGTGTAAGCTCTGATGGACTGAAATATTTACAAATAAGGAATTGGATAAATATATCTCACTGCACTCATTTATGACAGGCAGGGAAGCCATGTGACATGCTTTACGCCAGTAAAATAGCAAATTCCCTCCCTCAAAAATCTATAATTTTAATCAAAAGTTTGTTTCAGTCATTGAAATTCTGTTATTGCTGCTTACAAACATTAGAGTCAATCAAAACATCAGTAGCTTTGCAAGATCAATATTTTTAATATGTTTGCATTGCAGTGCTGCAGATTTTTGGCTAATGGATCGCACCCATATTGATTTCCATGGGAAATGTTAGTCTGATACTGAAATAATTAAAAAAAAACAGGGATTATTGGTTTGGAATTTTGAAGGAGATAGAAGTATAAAAATTGGTTATTGACTAAATTGCTTGGGGTGAGTGAACCTTGGGCACTCGCAATAAACTTGTAGCATTCAGTCATTACTGAATACTACCTTAGTCCTTAAAACTAAAAATCAATCAATAACCTATTATAACAATGCAAATTGCAGTGAAATAACACACTAGGCACGTAGGAATCACATATGATCAAAACAGATATACATAAGTATGAGCATGTTGAAAATGTCTTCTCAGATGTAGTGACTGACTTTGACTTTGAGATTCATGCTGACGATAGTCTAAGTAGCATTTTTAAAGAGATAAACTGCTTCAAAATAGCAGTAAAAAGAAGCATACAATTATTGTATGAAGAATAATGAAAGTGCAAACACTACAGCATGTCAAATGACAGATTGTGTTATTTTGATTCAGAGCAAAATTACAATTGTTACTGTGTTCTCAAAGCATAGGAGTAATGTATGCAAGCATTAGATTAGATACAAAGACATTCCCCACAATATGAATCTAGTGCGTATTACACTGCTCTTGTTTTTCAGCCTTTGGTTATTAGGAGAGCCATATTTTCATCCAGAAAGTTTACTCTGTGTTTTCATTTGCTTATCATTATAAATTTATGAATTCTTTATCTCTCAGAGGCAATCTAGAATTTTAGAGAAGTTTTTTTTTTACTGTCTCAATGTAAATTCTGCCCAGAAAAATAATACTTATAAGTAGTACTTACATATTTTGTTACATATTTTTATTTACTGAATTTTAAAAAATCATATGTGTTATTTACATAATATGGAAATGTTTATCTGCTTTGAGGGGAACAGAGGAGTAAGTTATAAGTTAAAGCACAAATTAGTAATCATAACTGGCACGCTCTTCTTGCCATCTCTATAAGCCTGGTCAGTGTTTTCTTTTCATAATATATCAGGCTCTCTTTATAAATAGAAAAATTGATCATGGTTCCTTCCAATGCATGAGATGATAACACTCAGATAACAACATTAGCAGTCCATTTCAATTTGATGTTAATCTGCGATCACCATTTTTGTCAAATTTTCTTCATCTTATTCTTTTTATCTTTTATCACTATAACTAGCATTACCCTAAATTCAGTTAATAAAATCACTTTTCTTCCTATTGTGTTTGAAATTTATAACTGAATCTGACTTTTTGCCAACACTCTGTGTCTCCCCCATCAGTTAAACTGTTAGGACATTCTGTTTTGATGGATCCAGCCTTCAAAATGATTTATGAGACAGGAATCTTCAATGTTAGGTACATCATACCTGAAAATAACCAAGTTTTACAGTAGATATATGCCTGTAAGTTGCATAAATAGTCATATATTTTTTACTAAATCATTCAGTGGCTTTCAGCTGTGGATATTACTCAAGAAGTTTCCATGTCTTTAAAATGATAGGAGTCTAATTCCCTAGCCTGCTATTTCCACTTTTTCACGTACGATTGCTTTTCCTATTGTTTATATCTTTCTAAGAATTCCAGCTGGAATTCGTGTCTCTTATCATTGTCAGCCAGCATTACTTCCTCAACAGATAGTCTATGCAGTCCCCAGTTAGAATTTTCAGTTGTCTAGCTAGTCAAGGAACTGGGTATGATGAAAACAGGAAATCAGCAGCTCTTAGATACCCAGCAGAGCAAATGGGCAGCTGTGCAAGGTGCACTGCCACACCCATGCCCACATGTGGCTCATCTAGGTCACTAGTGCCACTCCTGCTCAAGTTCATCACCATCTGACAGCTTTCTGGTATCCCAGAAGAAATCACGTAACTTGTGACTTAGTCCAGAACATCCCGGTGTTCTCACTTTGGCTCCAGAGGAGGACGTTACAGACATTTGGTAAAATGTCTTCCTCTTAATAGACGGCATTCAAATTGACATGGAACTAATTCTTCATTTTGAAAATGTCAGAAGACGGGGAAGAGAGAATTGCAGGTAGCTACTCCTAGTGTGGTCTTTTTATATTAATGGTTAGTGAACACCAATGCCAAAAGTTCATACCACAGTATGAACAAGATGGTTTGATTTTAATTTTTAGACAACAACAGACTATGTCGTGCTGATGCAAAGCTGCTTCTAGAATCACACTATTCATATCATCTGCTGAA